>JAOWBL010000005.1:12647929-12686737 GCA_028564865.1 Zenarchopterus dispar | reverse complement strand
TGTGTGTGTGTGTGTGTGTATATATATATATATATATATATATATATATATATGTATATATATATATATGTATATATGTGTGTGTGTGTTTATCAAATTGATGTTTTTTTGTTAGCATCAAGTTTTACTATGACATGATTCTTTCTTTTTTGTGTTTCTTTTGAGGCTTTTCTGTTGACACCTTCCTCACAGAAGAAGTCATTCTGTGCAGACCTTCATATCAGTGTATCAAATAAATATTCCCCAGGGTGGAAAAAAGTTATTGATCCTAAGAAAAAGTATCATCAACAGTCACCTCTGGTGATGCTTTTGTACATTTTGCCAGGCCACAGGAATTTAGACACATACCATATTTGCAGTCTGCCAAATTTTTAATCAAACACCTGGTGACTTTTTAATCTCTGCTGGCAAAGCTTTACATGTCACAGTTCAAAAAGCAGTGCTCCTCCAGCAGTACAAAGAGGATACATGGTAACAAAGTGAATTTTTTAAAAAATTTTAAATAGCATGAAAATAAACTCAGTGCAAATACATGAATATATTTACTTAATTCTTACTGACCAGTCCTTACTTTGTTTTACATATGGGCATAGTTATTTTTTCTGTCATTGCTATATTACTGCTGCACCAAACCCTTTAATGGAAAGGTTGCAGGTTTATGTATCAATCTTAACCATAATATTGCCACAATGACAATCAATAGCATTAGATGTTTTTTGAGAATTAAAACTGCATGTTTTATATGAACACTGCCTTGTTGCCTCTTAGGGGCTTGGATATGTTATGTAGGGTTTTTTGTGCTGTCCCACGACACTTAAAAGCAGTGATAGATCAGGGGGCTTTCAGTTATCCACTCTGCCACTACAACTCCAGTCTATATTGAAAAAGCTCATTCCTGATATTCTTATAATTAACTAAGGTTTAGACTTTTTCCCCTTAGAAATATTATGTATTTTTCAGCTAATAATAATCATTATAAAAGATTTAATTACTTGTAATATTTACACAATTAAAGATTGATTATTTCTACTGCATACAAGAGTTCAGGCAAATGAGCTGTGAAGTCTTTCAAATCGGAGGGTTTAACCAGCCATCACTGATTGGCCAAGTTTCAACTAGAGAAAATGAACAGAATAAGCTGGTGAGGTGATTTATATATTTTGAGAATTGACCATTTGAGGTAGTAATAATGCAAAAGTGTGGCAAGCGCAACTCAGAGGGACTCAGCTACACTCCTCCTCTGAGCTGTGCAGTAAAACATAATTAGATCTTTGGAAGGGACCAGGGCCACCCGTCTGAGAAGAGTGCTGCCACACAAATAAATATCAACATTGCCTTTAGTCATTGTACAGATCATTAATGTCAAGATATAATGAGAGATTCTGAGAAAGCTTTTTTGATTAAAGGTTAAGCAGTCTCTGGCATCAGAAACTTTTTTTTCAGCACCAGTTGTAATTAGTTTGCCAATATTTTTCTTTCAGGCAAACTTAGATTATTAAAGAAAATACCTCCTGATTAAAAACATTTCAATAGTTAAAGACTAATTCCTTTACATAAGTATTCCCTGGGTATGTTTATTTGTTTTCTGCTATCATTAATTAAACAAGCTCAAACAAGAGATGAGAGATTATTTGCACATACGTGTACCTTAGAAGTAGCAGTCACTTAACTTGAGCCTTCATGTTTATCTTCTCACACAGTTCACTGTGACAACACATAAACACACAGCAGTGACTGATCAGTTTATTTGCTGCTGAGTAACACACAAAGTCCCTTTTTTCCATTAAAACCTCCATGACCAAATTACACCAAATTCTCAATGCACGGGGATCCAGCTGTGTTTTTGTGTGTTTGTGTGTGTGGAATCATGAATGAAGCATTTCTTTTTTTGTCCGTTTAACAGTTGCAGACAATATAGACTGTATAACCTGTTTTGAGAGTTAAAAACAGATGAAGAGAGCTTTCCATCACCACCCACACAAACATCCAATATTTCTTTTTGCCTGTCAAAAGAAGACATTTCAGCAATTCACATTAACACTGCAAGTGTTTTACAATCAGGGCGTTAATAAAGGCTGCTAAAACATTAATTAACAAAACCATAACTGAGAGAATTAGTTTTTTTCACCCTCCCCTCAACCTTTACTTTTAATATTTTTCTTAATTCATACAGTGGAATCTACTATTCAGACTTCAGTTGCACACAGATAAACTAACAGTATTGATTGCTATAATGTAAATGAAAGGAACTGTTTCCATGTACTTACATGATGAGTCAAACAAAGTTGTATTTGTGTTCTTGGGTCTTTGGCAATTGTGAAGACAGCAGTAACTTTTCATTTTCCAGCAGCAATTCAAATATTCATTTTATTCAGTATTTAATTCTGCATTTCCTAAGAGAGTCACTCTACAGACTGAGTCATCTACACATTCCTGAGTTTGTATTAAGTATATATAACGAAAGCATTTTGGGGATGTAGTGATTCATTCTGTGCCTTATGCCGCTATGCATCTTGATTGACCACAATTTAGTGATTTTTAAAATTATTGTAGCAGTTCATGTTAAGGATATTTCAGATGTCTAGAAATGTATCAGTTGGCAAATCAGCAGGTTTCTGTCAAGTTCCTATGGCTCTCTAGTTAGCAGTTTTGCACAGTAAATGAAAGTGATGTGACTATAGTCTACCAGTCTGCAGCCAGACTGAAGCATGCGGCTCACTAACTACAGACAATTCACAGTAAAAAAAAATGATGACAATGATAAAAACTAGATACGTTTTTTATTTGTTCGTTTGCTTAGTTTTTTTTTCAATCAGTGTCAACTTTGTATCTTCAATATGCCTTTAAATAACTTCTGTATCCCTTCATGTCTTTCCCTCCCCACTCTCCTAGTGTCCTTTAAAATGGCAGAATAAGTGGGAAGGACCGGAGGAACCAATGCATTACCTCAGAACAGTGGTAACTCGGGCTCTCGCCATACAGGTAACGTACGACCGTGCACGCATTAAAGACATACATAATTTTAACATGTTTCATATGGTTATGTCCATAGGACGTAACCAATTTTAGCTATGTTCCTTTTAACTTTGGAAATTTAGACTCAGGAGATTTTTGAAGAGATCCAGCAGTTCGTGCTTTCATTAGTTCCCGGCTTAACTGCGCCATTTGCAACTTGGTCAGAATGAGTACTCAGAAGTACTCAGAAACATGACCACATCACTCCTGTCCTGTATTCTTTGCACTGGTTCCCAGTTGGATTTACAATCCATTTTAAGGTCTTACTGTTTGTTTTTAGTGAAATAAACGGCCTTGCTCTTTCATATCAAAGAAAGGCTTTACGTTTTCATCAACCCAACAGAACTTTGCATTCAGCTGGCCAACATTTGTTAGAGGTTCCACAGATGAGGGTGAATAAATGAGGTGATTGTTCTTGTGAAGTCGCTGGTCCCAAACCCTAGAATACGCTGCCCCCTGAGTTACGAACCCTTACTGACGTGCCCCTGTTCAAATCAAAACTAAAGACCCACCTGTTCAGAAAGGCATTTGGCTCACAATACTACTGCCACTTTTTTACTCTTTTATTTTTATTGATTTTTTTATTTTTTATTTTCTACACTTCTGTGTGTCTTATAACTTTTCTCATCTATGTTATTTTATTTTAATTATGAAGCACTCTGGTCAGCCCATGTCATTTAAAAATTCTATACAAATAAATATTGATTGATTGATTGATTGAGATATGTTTCTAAACTTTACACAGAGAGATAAATTCCTATATTTCATGTGGTCATTAAGGTTCTTCAGCTGGCGGTATTTACAAAACTCATCTCTGTTTGTAAAGTTGACAAAATGTTCCCTTTTCTTTCCCAAGACAACAATTAAAACAGTGAGTCTGTTTTTAACAGTAATCCATAATATAAGCTTTTAGTTTGTCCATGTTAGCAAGCAGGTTGTAGTTAAAACTCAAGTTGATTAAAATGATTTATTTATTTTGTTGCATAGGACATAGTGGTGGTTTATCTACATTTTAGAATACATCTTCCACTTTAGTTTCTTTTGGATGTATGTGTTTCCAAGGTGGAAATGCTAAACTATAGTTGATAACATCTTGTATGTATAATATGTCTTTTTGGATATAAAACACAATTGTGATTGTTTTCATTATTCCTAGAGTGACATAAATCTACCATGAGTGGACCACAGTCCTGTAGGTGATGTTACTGGTTATTAAAAAAAAATCTCATACCACTGAAAATCCTTGGTGGTGTTATCCTTAGAATGAGGCTAAGAGACCAAAGTTAAGAAAACTAATTTCAAATTGTAGCTGAAGGGGGGAAAAAAAAAAACTTCAGTTGAGCAAATAGTACCCCATGATTAAGGTTTCATGGGCGATCAGGTAATGTGTTCAGTAAAACCTTCCTGAAAAAATAATGATGTTGTTGTTTTCTAACATCATAGAAAGTTCTGGAAAGTATCAGTCTTAGGTTGGTGCCAGAAAATAAGGGTTCTGGCGGAAACTGCTCTCCTGCTCCTCTCAACCGTGTCTGACTGAACGCCTACCTCAATATGCTCTGGCAGACTAGAATGCACACATACACTCAGAGGTTCAGAAATAATTTATTTTAGTGTGCATTTTTGTGTGGATGCATTTCATTATTCAAGTGGAAGTGTGAGTGCGAACCTCACTGCCTCTGTCTCTCTCTCTCTCTCTCGCTTTCTCTCTCTGTCTGTCTGCTGGCCTCCTGGTCTGCCTATCCATCTGTTTGCATGTGAAACTGCCTTTTTTTTTCTTTCATCCAACCTCCTTCTCTACCTGCACTCCATCTGCCTTAATATGCGTGTCTGTCTAGATGCTGCAGAGTCATTAACTGTCCATTTCTGACAATCAGTAATGAGTGATAACTATGTTAACAGCTTGTCTGTGTACTTTTATCCATCTAATTTTGCTGAGTGGAATGACAAAGCAACACAAGAGTGTACCCAGTGGCAGAAGACAACCTTGACAACAATCAAATTTTCTCATACACACAGTATATACACTCATTATGTGGATCTTGAGGTGTACGCTCCTGTTTTGTTATCATTGTTCAAAAATCTGTGTACAAGCAGGAGCCTGTATGAAAGTATGGGTAAGATTTTTTTTATTATGCAGTTTCTTTTAAATCATGCTCATCTAAATTTCTGAAGTCAATGTGGACTAATGACATTCAGAAAAAAAATCCTTTATAATATGGAACAGTTCTGCATTCTTGCACCATTTCCTTAAAATAAATAAATAAATCAGAGCATAAAAACTAAGATAAAGGACTGTATTAGGAGATATCACACTGGGTAAGCTGAATGAACCGCGCTGTTGACAAAACTAAACAGTTTTTTTTTTTTGCAGTGCCACCGAAAAAAGCCGCTTAGCTGATCAAAGCAGATGCTGGCTATGATAGACTGGATGAACATAACAGATGAGGCTTCCAGGCTTCTATCTCCAGGCATACAGATGCACACACATCAGCACACATCAGTACATTTGTCCAGTCCAGAATTTGGCATCTTTTAGTGTTTTTCCACAAATTCATGAACACGTGTTTGTAAACAAACAGAAATCTGGGTGTTTATGTATCTATGTGTGTGGGTGGGTTTGGGTGTATGCTTGTACTGTGGTCCCATTAGCAGATAATTGGGGTTTCAGTATTATTGTCTTGCTGATGAGGTGAAAGGCAAGGAAAGATTAAATAGCCAGTTAAGCACACATATTTATTGGCTGTAGGTTTTATATTGTCTCCTTTTATCCCTGATTTACTCTCTAACTCTCAGACCAAAGTCATGGTTCCAGTCAAAGACTGGTATTTATTTTGAAAATCTAAGTGGCCACATAGAATATGAAGTACTGAGAATTTTTTTTCGTACATCCAAACAGTTCATATATGCAGTGTAAATATTTAGATTAAACATTTTGTTAAGAGTATTCTCATTACAGCATCTTTAATCATTCACTAAATGTTTTTTCTGGCTCCTGCGTGAAACTGATTTCATGCCTGAAGTATATGTTATCTTTGAGTGCTTCTTTCTAATTTTCTTAGAGTTTGGTTCATTAATCTTTGTGTGCGCGTGTCTCTGGCTTTGTTTATCTCCATGTCTGTGTACACAGAGTTGGGTGGAGCGTGCAAGCAGACAAGCTCTCCTTTCTGACATCCTTGATTTGTCGGAGCTCTTCCACCCTGATACCTTCCTCAATGCTTTGAGACAGGAAACGGCCAGGTAACACTGAGGGCTTGTGGGTTTATATGAGACACATGGACCTGGAATGCTAAGCTTAAAAAGGGTTTGTTTTGATCTCAGGTCTATGGGCTGCTCGATGGACAGCTTGGTGTTTGCGTCATCGTGGAGAAGTCCTATTGCACAGGCCAAGCTACAAGTCAAGGTAGAATTACAGCAAGCATACATTATGCTGCAGATCATGCAGGCAGACAGCAAACACTCCCACCCAGCTGCAGAGCATTGGCGCTATAAACAAAACAGACTAGGGTTGAGTGGTAATTGGAAAATAATTGAGTAAAAGACAACAAGAATAGACTGCAGATAAGAAACAGAGATTATAAAGAGGAGAAAACATAGAAAACAAAGTTTTCCAGTTTTCTTTTGACAGCAGTCATTTCAGGTCTCTTGCTTTCCTCATATTTTTGACTGACAGGAATACTTCAGATTAAAGGGTTGGAAACAGCGAAACAGTTCAGGCCTCCCTTCGTTTCTTTCCTTCAT
The DNA here is from genome assembly GCA_028564865.1 of Zenarchopterus dispar. NCBI lineage: Eukaryota > Metazoa > Chordata > Actinopteri > Beloniformes > Zenarchopteridae > Zenarchopterus > Zenarchopterus dispar. The sequence continues at coordinate 12,679,984 of JAOWBL010000005.1, read as the reverse complement.
TCTTTGACCTACAGGCAGTCTAATTGTATCGACTTCAATTTAATACTTTGAGGCAATAGATTCTTTTCTAGTCATGCCAATAAAACTTGGCACAACTTGGCATGTACTTAGTTAAAATGTACAAAGAGAGAGAGAGGAAGGGTGGGGGTGGTTTAAAAGAGTCTGCAGCTGCAGGGAGGGAAGGAAAACACTCTGACATCTGACACAGAGGGAGAGAGAAAGAGGATAATTGTTGTCAAGTGATGAGCTCTTTTACACACACACACACACACTGAGGCATTTTCTTGCCTATATTATGGTGATGTAGTGGATACTTGTGCATGTCTTAGCTGATGCCAGAGATCCTTGTGGAAAATCCCTGAGTCACTGGACTGAATTCATACAAACACCATGTCATACACAAATTATGTTAAGAACATGTTTTACATGTGCCTGCAGTGTATCATATCTCATGCTTAATATTCACCCTCAGGCACCCGATCTACATTTCTTCGTTTGTCTGTTCTTTATAAACTAGCTAAAATATAATCAAGATCTTTGTCTCATCTTGATCTTTAATCTTCTACTTCTAATAATCTCCATTGTGTAATTCCCTTTGTCTCTCCAGTTAATTATCATGATAAATGAGTTTTTATTTTTGCCCATACTCTCCTCTCACACCTTCTCTTGCTCTGGATTGGTAGGTTGGAGGTCTCCAGTTGGAGGGCTGTCATTTTGATGGCGTCCATTTAAGTGAGAACCAGCATGATTCTCCCAGCGTGTCAGCCGTCCCACCATGCTACATGGCCTGGGTTCCACAGGTACGCCACACTTTATACTTGTTCTTAAACCAGCAACATTGTGTTCCTTTTAGTATAGTAAGTGGAAACCGTTTTCATATTTGTATAAAATTGCTCAACTCCTAGTTTCAGAGTCCATGGTATAGACGTGTGTTTTGTTTAGGAAATATACAGATTGACATTCAAATTTGTGTAAAACCTTCAAATTTCAGATTTTTGTAGTGATGCAAATTTGAGATTTCTTCTGTTTTTGATTGATTTCTTAAGGGAAATGTATTTGACTTGCCATGGAAGAATATTAAATGCCCACGCCTGTAAAGACAGTTTTGCGAGTTTAATTTTGTGGGGTAACTGACAATAGCTTTTCATTACAAAAGCAGGTCTCCACATACCAGCTAGCAGTTAGCAGCAGTGGCAAATGTCCAGTTTATAAAAAATGCTCATGTACATTAATTTAATTAACAATATTTAAGCATGTAAAAATACCAATGTCTATTTCTACTGTGTTTTAGTCAGCGCAAAGGTGGAAGGGGCAGAAAATTATACTCAGCCTAAAACAGAAGATGTTCAAATATCACTGGACAAGTGGTTGAGGGACACTTTGTAGTTATTGGATGATGGATGCAAGGTTGACACTTGTCCTAGTTAGATATTGATCATGCCAGCGTATGCCCGTAATGAGCTGGGTAGGCTATTCAACATTTAAACATATGGCAGGTGTTCTGTCTAATACAGGTGCCTTATGTGACCATAATATTCATCTCTACTGACACAAACACAACAAGGACATCTTGATGCAGCAATGCAATATAAGATTAATGCCAGATTGTAATTTAACAAGCAGCCAATTGCTGGTATGATTTTCTCCCTTTTCTTTTTAACATTGTTGTGTTGTCAAAATAAAACTTATCTGAAAAATCTCTGGGACCGATTTATGTCCTCTTCAAGATGACGTTTCCTACCGGTGGTATACAGTACTTTTTCTCTATTCAAATATAAGTTCTTCTTTTGCTGCCCATCAGACTTGTGTACTGACTGTAAAACAAAAAACAACACAAACAACATGTCAACAAAAAGAACTGTCAGAGTTGCACAAACATCTGTCAAATTTGACAGCGTCAGACTTGACTTTTAGTGATGTATAGTCATTTATGTTAGTTTCCTGACATCATGACAGAAAGAGAAAAGAAATGAACTCTGATGTCACATAAAGTTTCAAGGACAAAAACAGAGGTATAAATGTGTTGCAAATGTAGCACAAAAGAGAATATAACATGTTCTGCTTTTCATTGGGTCAGAGGTCTTCACTATGTTCAGAATGGGAATCCAGTATGGCTCTATGGAGCAGTGAGTTGATGATGTACCAACTCTTAAAAAGGTCAAGCCTTTTTCTCTCCCCAAGAACTTTAGTTATATGGCAGCGACGTGGTTAGGTCTTTGTTTCATGTGCATATTATAGATTTATGTTCAGATGTACAAATCATTACAGCTTTGCTGCCTCATTTCTCTCTTTTCTTCACTCCATTGAAGAATCAGCGGGTTCAAAACATTTGTCTGTTTGTGCAATTAAAGGCAGTAAATAAAAATCAGCATGGTTCATCTCCTCTCTGTCCTCTGAAGGAAAAAAACACTTTATTATTCTGTTAGGGATAAATAATTTGCACGTCTAATAAGTCGCATTCATATTCATACACATTCATTATGTTTACATTTAATCCTAGAACTCCAATGGGGACTCCACAGCAACTGAGGGGAGTATCTCGCTGCCATTGTACACCAGCTCTGAGAGACTGAAGGTGGTCACACATGTCTCCCTGCCATGTGACGCGAACCCCAACCAGTGGATACAGACTGGAGCTGCTCTCTTTCTCAAACAGCAGTGAAAAAGGATCATGTTGGTGAAGTCAAGCATGTAAACTCAACCACAAGGGCTCTGGTGAGAACAGAAAATCTTAGTTAATGCTGATTTGACTGAGTCCGAATACACGGAACAAACTTTTGCATCCTGAGATGTCAGGGTCAGGAATGGTTGCTAGGCTGTTCTTCTTTTTAATGAGTACCTTCATTGTAGACCAACATCTTTATTTTTCCCTCCCAGACTGGACTGGAACATTCACATCTTTGATCAAACGTAAGAATAATGTTATTTTGTTGAGCCATGCTACTAAGTAATATGCTTTACTGTGTAATATGCTTTATATCTCTCAGCTGTACTATTCATAGTCTCACAAAACACTACCCTGAACATCTATGAAGTTGCTTAAAACTTTATTTTAGAAATAATTATTTATAGTATGAATTTCACAGCACACTGCCTTGATGTTACGATGCAGAAGACTAAATGTTTGCTGTACAGTTATTCTGTTATATTTGCGTATTTTTGGAGCTTATTTATTCAAAATAAAATTTAAATATATGTAACTGTTGCTTTTTTTTTTTTTTTTGTATCAGTTACTAACGTACATTCTGCCAGAAATTCACAGTTCTCCTTAATTTAATTTAGGTTCTGTGTTGCAAGTGTGGATGAGAATCATATGTTCGAAGCTCCAGCTCAGGGATGTGTGTGTGTAGCTGTGTGAGTTTGTCTGCCGTTGCATCCCCTACAGTCATTGGCCATAACAGTAAACAATACGGGTCTGGGAACAAAAAAAAACAAAAAAAAACAGCAAATCGTGATCCTCTCTCAAACACACACAAGTTGGTCCCTAACCTCTGTGTGATTGGTTCTGAGTCGAGGTTGAATGGAGTCATTGAAGCTCTGATGGATGGCCACAGGGCTACAAGAGAGAGTGTGAGGTTTACAAGGCGTCCGTGTGTGTGTGTGTGTGTGTGTGTGTGTGTGTGTGTGTGTGTGCGCGCATACGAATTCAACCACAGCTTTAAAATTTGATTGATGACTTAATTACGTCTTCGTTTTTCTTTTTTCGTCTTTGATTGCATTTATGTCATTGTGCAAATGTTTGTTAATGTGCAAGTGTGGATGGATGTGTTAGTGTGCCTGTGCCACGTTTCCCGCCGTGAGCAAGTGTGTATTTGTGCGGACAGAGAAAAGAGATGAAATGAGGGAGGCGCGGGTATTGTGTGCGCATTGCAGTGTGACAAAATGGGAGCGAAATGGAACAGCAGGTTTAAAAAAGTGAGAGGATTGGATTTCAGTGAAACAGGGCCCTCTGGGTCAGAGAGGAAAAGAGGGAGAGAGGGATGGAGGCAGTAGAAAGAGAGAGATGATGAACGGAACGGGAAAGAGCAAGAAAAACCATAAAACCTGAGTGAAATATATTGTAGAGAAACAGGAAAATGAGGGTGGCACAGGTGACGGAGATTGTGAGGAGAGGAGAGGTTAAAGGGAAAGATGGAAGGGAGGGTTGAGGATAAGTAGTGAGTGATTTATGGAAAATGAACAGAAGGGTGGGGTATGAAAGAAAAGGAAAAGACTAAGTTTTCATTTTAGGGATACTGCAGTATTTATAAAATCTACAGCACTTCTGTCACTGTCATTTTGTTCTTTGCCTTTTCTGAACTCTAAAGATATTCTTTTTAGTCACTGGCTAGATACACTGCATTTCAGACGTTGGCCTTTTTCAGTTTTGCTGCAAAGCAATGTTGCATTCACTCTAGTTCAGAAGCATTAAGTTGTAATTCAAATCATTTTATATACCCAAGACTGAGAAAAAAATTGTCTAAATATCCTCTTTTTGGAAAACCTTACAGAAGTTACCCACGACACACTCCATTTTTCTTTTTCTTTCTTTTTTTGGATAGTTTTCCTCATTTTAGAATGGATCCTCTGAATTCCCAAGTGCAGTGTTTTATTTTATGCATTTCTGTGTAAGTTGTGTACTTTGTAGCCCTCAGCGTAAGCCTTAACCCCAAACATAGAGCAGTATTACCCGTGCTCACTTGTTTTATTACTCCTGCCTCTTTGTCTCCTGCATTTGGGTCCTCAATTACTCCTGAATAATGCCAGCCAAAATCTCTTCTTTTTTTTTAAATATTTTGATACTTAAACCAAAATTCATTGTCTTTTTTCATCTGCTTCCCAAATAAAACAAAGCACATTAAACTTGTCAAATCCAGGTCGATGGGACCAGAGCAGAATATGTACTGTGAAATCAGACACTTTTGAGTCCCAAACAGGCAAAACTGAAAAGTACCTATCACTAGAAAGATGCTTCACAAGTGTAGATCTGCAGATATTGTCCTCGTAACCACAGCAACCACTGCCCACAGGTTCATTATGTCTGAAGACAAAGGAGATAACATTGCAGATAACGGTACAAATAGTCCTAAAGATAGATCTGATCTGAGGGTTTTTATTTTACATTAGTTATTTATTAGCCTGTTAAAAGTTTCACAAAAATTAGAAAAATTGGTTGAAAGCAAATTTATTTTTTCACAACTGTTACTGAGGTTTTGATAACTTCCAATCTAGCAGAGCAGAGGTGGAAAATTAATATTAGCACTGCAGCCATGCAAAAATAGTTTACCAGTGGCTTGTTTCCAGGGAGATGTGTTTACAGACCCATAGTTGGAAAACTGCAATAATTTTCTTATTTCATGATGTTGTTCAGCAGCTGCTTTAAGTGAGTTTGTTTGGATTTTTTGATTAAAAACCCACACATTATGAGTAATCCACTGAAGCGTCATAGCAGACATTTAAATGCAGCACACATTACTTCAAAGTGTTAAAACCATTTTTGAAACAATATAGGTCTGAACCTATTTTTCTGCTATAATACAAATAGGGTGTGATTTAGCATCATCTTTCTAAAATTAGCAAGGTATTCTCTGAAAAACATGCCAGCATATGTTGCTAGAAATATTTCCAAAACCTGTATGCTATCAAGACCAATCATTGTTCACTATAAAATCCTCTTTTCCTCTTATTTTTTTTCCTTGTTTATACTTTTTTTTGACTCACTCTCAATCCTAGATCAGCATCTTTCACTCCATTCGGGTCTGTGTTTAAGCAATAACACAATGTTTATATGGACCTATATATCTGAGATATAAACACGTTTCATTTTTAATCTGATTATAACACACATACAGTATCATTTAGACCAAAGAAAATTTTTAAATACAGTGATAAAATCAGAAAACAATAAGGCCTTTTCATTTGCTTATCTTCTTAGGAGACATGTAATCAATCCTGCTGAGACTGGAGTCAGATTTGTTCACTCAACATTTTGTCTCCTTTTCACAGCTTGCTGAAAGAATCTGACCTGGCATTTTAGCTCTTGGCAGCCAGCATCCTAACTGGGCCAGATTCTGGTGGATCTCCATAAAACAATAGCAGTAAAATATTTTGGACTCCTTCAGTGAAACCGCAGAGACCTCGTATGAGCCACAGCCAGCCCTGTGAAACAGCAGACTGGTTAAGGGCAGACTTCACTCACACTGCAACCAGCAGTATAATCAGCATTCTAAACTGCATAACATTTGTCAAAATCATTTTATTCTAAACACATATGAGGGGCATTTGATTTTTTTTTTTTTCCCTTTGGTCATTATACACCATCTGTTCTGTAGAAGTCCAGGGCTAGAAACGAGTCTCTGGGATTTCTAATGATGACAGCTCTGGTCTCTCTCTCTACATTAATCAGCTTCACTGTTCACTCCATGTGATGCGAACGTCTCATTGACATGCTTCCCTAATAAACACCCTGGATGGTAGAGGTGGCCAGAGTGTGCCCCAGCTCCGCAGAGTGGAGGAGGTGTGGAGAGAGATGGGAATATCACATTTGGATGATCAAGTGGTGTATATACCTTAATGTACAGTGAAGCCCAAATTGTTAATCCACAAGGATCTATTGAAAATTTATTTATGTTGGCTTTAGAAGATAAAATGTTTTAGTTTTCTGCATAATAAATGTAGTGAAAATATAGGTTGTCAAAACGTTGACCGTTTTCACCTCCAAAACCACATCTGAGCAATCAGTCCACATTTGAACCTTCCTTAAAGGACCCCATGAGAGAAGGCTTGTGTCACTTCACTTGATTGAGACAGATTTCTCCTAAATCCTTGTTAATAACCAATGTAATCACGTCAAAAAGTAAAGACGTCCTCCTGGAACTCAGACAGAAGACGGTGGATGCCAGATGGATGAAAAACAATCTACATGCGGTTGAGAATGCAAGATTTCTTCGAACTCTCGAGGAAATAGAAATGTCAGCAAGAATCCCTGGATCTCTGCACAGATCACCCTTCTTGAAGTGGCTTCTTCTGGATTAAATGTTTCACTGCCATCTGATCTGAGGTCTGGTCATCACGGTGGTGTTCGTGGTCATCGTCCAAGGACATCTCCACAGCTCACACAGCAGCACATCAAGGCCCGACTGAGAACAGTCTGCACAGTAAAGCCTGGTGTTGCTTTGCTGTTTCCAGTACAGGGAACTTTTGTGTGTGAAAGGGGGGGGGGATCATGGAAAAAAAAAGATAATGCCGGTATTTACTATAGCAGCTTTATGTAACTACAGGGCTTTTCAACAAGACAAGGGTCCAAAACAATAATCTAAATTCATCTAAAAACTGTTAAAGGACACCAAAGTAAACGTCCTTGAGTTAGCCTCTCAGGGCACAGTTCTCAGACCCAGCTGAAAGTTAATGCCCATCCGTGGGAGTCACACAGTTTGGATCCGCTGGAACAATTTGCCATGGAAGATTGGACCAAGATCCCTCAAGAGACATGCCGCAACTTAGGAACTGCCATAAGACATTGTTGTAAAATGTTCATTTTAAAAAGGGTGCACTGTTAGTTACTGTTTGTCAGTGGGCAAACTATTTTTGTTGTTGCAAGTTGTTAAATATTCTCTTTCAGTCACATTTACTAAATTACTGCAAATTTGTTTCAGATTTTCCAGGGGGTTTATCCTTTTGACACAATGACAGCCTAAATGGAAAGACAATAAACTGGTATGAGATGTCTGCAGCTTTAAGACAAGACACTCATGTACCATCCACCGTCCCATCTACTGAGAATCAGTCACAGTGACGTGTCTTCACAGAGCCCACGGGGTACTAAAATACAGACTCACCACCGCCTGTTCACTTTGTTGTCCTCTGGCAAGCCTTACAGAAGTAACTCCTGCTGTGCCACTTGAGTTCAGAGCCGTTTCTTCTTTCCTCGGGCGATCAGACTGCTGAATATCTCCTGTACACTCAACTGCAACGACAGTTTTACTTCCTGACTTCATAATTTAGCTATAATGGTTTTCACAGTGGTCATCTAATTTAATCTTGAGTCATAAATGCTTGACATTACTTACATAACATTTGCAACATTTTCCTCTTATAATGGTACTTGTTTTGTTGCAGCTATCATGTATGCTCCCATCTGAGACACTGTAGGTACCAACAAATGTGTCACCCTAGATAACTGTGGTTTGAATCGTTAAATAACAGTATGTGGTCATGGTGTTTTTATCATTGGTGTGGAGGTTTCTAAGGTCATCTTGTCATTGCATGAAAAACGCTGGATACAATTTCGAACAAATGTAGTCAGAGCAGAAGGAAGAGAGGTTTCTGGATAATCCCACATCTGATGATATTTGAAACGAAACGTCAACAAAACGCAGAGAGAGCTAGCTCCTTCCTTCTGCTCCCTCCAGTGCTCCTCAAGCGCCAGCACAAATCGTCCCTCTGTCGGTGGCTGGCTGAAATGATGTTTGCTGTGGTTGTAGGGGCAGGTTGCCCCTACTCTGTTTGTTTCCAGTTAACGGAGCCATGGCTGTGTGTGAAGAGCGTCCTTGTGAGATGGGGAGCTAGTGAAGTATGAGGAGATATTCACTAAATATGACAAGTGTTCTAACATTTGTAAGTATTACTGTTTGTTCAGTGTTTTCTAGTGAAATTACAGCAGAGAACATGAAGACAGCCACTTACATAGTTATCCATTTTAAAGATGGTTCTAAATAGAAGAAAATAAAACTGCTCACACTGTGGAGTTATTAGGGATCGAAGCAGCAAATCAACTTGAGCCCTGATGTTCTCTTCTTCTCCTCCTCCTCTTTTTCCTTGGCAGGGGTTAAGTGCCCAGGGATCAATTTGAGGGTTGGAAGGCTTGATCAAGAGCGCTTCAGCTGTAAATAGTTGAGTGGGACAGCACTGATCATTCGCTGCCCCAACTCACATTTTTTCTTCTGGCAGCCAGGGAAATGTAGCTTCTGGTCCCGGGCCACTTTTTATCCTCTAAGTGACATATGAGCAACACCTAGACCACGTAAATCTAGTCCTCCTTAAATTAAAACAAAACAAAACTTTATATATTAATTTTGTTATTGATTCATTAAGGGAGTTAAAGTAAAGCATACTTGAATTTTACTTTGATATGCCGAAATAGTTTCACTATGCTCAAGGAAATGATTTTTTTTCTGCAGTCAAACTTTAACAAAATAAATCAGTTGACGTCCACAGTATCTCTGCAGAATCTCCTCAAGTCTTCATTTTGCCAACAGATTCTTTGCATTTTAAATTTCCTGTTTTGAATTAGGTTCAAATGCATTAAGCAAGTCCACATTTAATGATCTCCCAGCTTCAGTTAGTTATATGTGCACAAGATTTTTCTATAACACACAAAAGTACTAAAATTATCTCAGTTTTCATCCACATGGCTTTTTTTTTTTTTCAAACAAAATGTTTTAACTGTTGTGAATCTTTGAGTTTAAATTCTCTCATGTTTCTCCCCAGTTCTTCACAGTACTGGAGTCAGTCTGTGAGTCATCTTCTCTGGCTTTGCAAAGGTCAAACCCCCCGTGGCCGAGTCCCTCTTAGAATTATTTATACATGTGATGTGTTTGAAAGTACACGTTCTGGCATATAGATACTAATAAGTCAAACTCTTCCAATTTGCTCGGACCCCAAATTTCCTGCTGGCAGAAAGATTTTTCATAAATTCATAAAGACAGATGGCATTTCAGCTCTCATGAAGGCCTTGAAATGTGGTCATATATGGTGACAACTATCCACAGAGTGGACCGTGTGCTTCCGCACAGGGATTAATTTATGATATTTGGAGCACAATATGTTCATATTTTCCACTGATATGACAGTTACGTATGAAAGAGTGTATGTGTGTAAAAGCCTCAGAAGGAAGATGAATTGTAAAGAATGTATGGAGAAGCCCTTTATGTTGTAATGTAAAACCATCATGTTAATTGGCTTACGAAAAAAGAAGAAAAAAACCCATAGTAATCAGCAAGTTATTTCATGATTTAGCTTAATAAATGTAGAGGTGTGAATGAAAACGTGGGAGCCTGCATATGGTCTAACCACGCTGTACAATGGTTTATATGTTCAGAATTGTGTGTTGGAGTGTTTCTTTCCTTGGAGAGATATCCTGCCTCCAGCAGAGGCAGAGGGGCTGACAGATGACTGCAAGGTCACTCGTCTCTTAAATCTCTAATCCTCTCATGTGACCCAAAAAAGACTTCAGGGAAATTTCAAAATCCTTTTCTTGTTCTCCTTTGAGTCGCATCACTTCTCTCTGTCCTCACATACCGCTGTTTCCCTCTGTTTCCTTTTAATTCACATCTTTTCTTTGTTCTCACCTTGTCTCATTTATTCTCCCTTTGTGTCATTGCTTTTTTAAGCCATATTCTTCTAAGTTACTGTCATTCTCTTTGCTATTCGAGTACATGATCTCCCTGCAGACTGCAGGGAATTACTTTTTACTGCTACAAGAGATCTTTGAAGGGATCGCTTAAAGTTTATCTCCATGGTTCTTGTAGTTTTTTGATGGCAACAACTCTCTTTTTCAGGAAAAAAAAAACAAAGCAATACATTTCTGTCCTTTAAATTTGAAAGTGTACAGTCTATGAGAGTTTTGATGCAAAATCCATGGAAAGTGTCCTCTAATACTGAAAGATTCAGTCAGCTTTAGAGAAAAATTTAAAAAACAATTGAACAAAAGATTGATGCTTTAGATAAGTGGAAATCATAAAGTGCCATGTGTTATCTGTGATAAAGGCCAATTAAGGAAGCTGTTAGGAATAATTCCTATGTAAGATAACATAAACTAAGCCATCAAGCTAAAACAGTTTCCCGTAACTGAAGTAATGTGGGCATGTTAGAACCGGCATCCGGGCCTGCTCCTTCTGCACATTTGCCCCCTTTTTCTTTTAATTAACTGAGGTCGGGAAGCATCAGTTCTTACAAATGAAACAAGTGAATCAAAAAAGGCACAAAAACCACTAAACAGATCAGAAAACCTGTGGATGATATCACAGGGTTTGTTCAGTTCTTTTTATACAGTCTGTTGAGGGATTCTCTCAGTCTTCATATTTAATTCAGTTTGTTGAGAGGACACATTTACATGGTTATCATAAACAAAATGCAGTTTTATGATATTATCACATCAATTTGTGTAAATACACAGATTTACAACATTTGACAGTGATAGACTATAAGTTAGTTTCCTTCAGTAGGTTTTTGGAGACAATGCCCAACCACAGTGGAGGAAGAGGAACCTGGAAGTTCTGTTTGTTCACTTCTTTACATCAGCATCCTTATTAAGGATGAAAAACTCTTATTTAAACTGGAGCCTGTTACTAACAAGACATATCTATGTTTCTGAGCTTACTGAGAAAATGAGCTTCTTGTTGCATATATTGCTTCATTTAACAAATAAAATGCTTTAGTTTAATTTCAGAAGTGACAGAAACAGCATGTGATGCTGAGCTGTGGAAAGAAGCCATTTAATTAAGCACGAGAGAAGCATTTATAAAACGAATATGTTTTTTTTTGGATTCTGACATGACACAGGGAAACTCGGGTGTGCTTAATCTTGTTTGAAGCCCTCAAGTTCTCATGACTTTCAAGCTTAACTAAGTTTGCAAAGTCTTTTTGCAACCTTCAAAATAATCTGCTGTGATTTTCCTCAATCACTGTTTTCACACTGGTTGTTGGCAAACTTCTCCAACTCAATTCAGGTTCTCAAGCAGTTTTCAGTGAACAAGTTCAGTGTCCCTAACTACACAGAATAAAACCTTGGCTCTACTGGTGTCTCGCACTAATGGAGCAAAGCAGAGCAGCTTGAAATTTCCTTTACACATTTCCTGGGCTCTTGTTCAAGTCAGCTTTTTTGTAGTGGTCAGTACAAGTAGAATTGCAGTCTTTGCAAAACCATCTTATTTTAGTAGCTTCGTACAGATGCTGAAAAGATGAGCTGTGCTGGGTTTCTCTCTATGTGGTTGCACTGTCTTTAGTTGTTTTTTCTCTCCGTCTGTCTCGACAAAACTACTTGCACTATAATGAAATGCATTTAGAGGCGACAGAGTGTTATCTCAGATGTGCTTCCATGGATCTGTTTGAAATGTTTTTCACAGATCAATGACCCTATCAGTGTCCTTACAAACTATCTAAATGCTGTTTTCAGCATTCATTTTATGGGATGTCCTCAGTCAAAGTCAATCAGGTTTCAGGTTAGGGCCAAAAAGAGCACCTGTCCATTAGCACTTCAACCAATCAGCAAACTCTTTCAACTGCATGAGAATTAAACTAAACTAAAAGGATGAAAACAAAAGTATAAAACACAGCTGAAGCCATGACTTTCCATCAAAATGTTCATCTCACAATCTGAGGGGTTGTGAGAGAGGGTTGTACTTTTTGTCCTGAACTTATTACGTCCTGTGTTCTTCCTTCAACAAAGCACACATTGGAATAATTTGACAGTTTGTAATACACATTATTTCATCTAAAATCTTTCAGGGTGCTTGGAGTTTCCTTGAGACGCACAATGATGGTTGTCAAACTGAAAGGTTTGAGCATATGTAATGAGGAAGCATTGAAGCAATTTGCAGCTTAAATGATTGCCTTAAGACCTCATTAAGTAAATGAGTCATTTAAAAAACAAATAAATTAGGAGTCGAGGCACAGAAAGCAAGGATTTTAGTGTTTTCAGTTTGGGCCCCATGATGATGTGCCCTCCGTCTAATACTGAAGAATGTCCCAGATTAGAGATGTGACAGCAGCTAACTGACCAGCTGCACTAAACCCTCCCCTCCGCCGTCACAGCCAATGGAGCAGCGTAGATTAATCACTCCTCGGCCAATTACCAAACTCTGGTGTCCAGGGAGGAATGCCCTTGGGCAAACACACGCACGACCGTGCACACTGAAGTGGGGATACACACGAACAGACACAGTTACACACTCACGACTCACTTCAGCCTCCTCTGAGGGCAGCAGGCCGCTCAGAACTGATGTTTATGGCTTCTCTGAACCTGCAAATCACCGTGGTAACGGCTGGGCAAATTTATGGCCACGGCCTGTCTTGGAGCCCTTATACAAACCGTGGATCATATGCTCACACAGTCACACTCCCTAAAGTGAAAATGATACAGCATAAAAGCTCTTTGTGGTCGTTTGCGGCTGACTATCATTTGCAGAAACCAGCGCGAGTGTGAGGAGCGTAATTGTCCTGTTTCACTTTACAACTCCAATGCCAAGTTTAAAGCTGATTTCACACTTATTTTAGGGTAATGAATTCCTGTAGGGTTCTCACTGCAGTTTTGTTGCAACTGTCCTGTAAGGTGTCAGAGGCTTTAATACACATTACCAAATATTCAACTGAGAGTCCGTCTAGAGTTTTGTTTTTTTTTTTGTTTTTTTTAAATTAAAGCATAGTTCTTATGCAACTCAGTCTTCTAAAGTCAAATAATTATTTCATGGTAAAAGTATAAAGCTTAAAGGTTTGTGACAGGGCATGCAACAAGGTAAGCATTTGCAATACAAAAGCAGAATTTTGCATCAGTTATTTGTTTATTATGAATTTTTTTTCTTCACCTATATCCATTTTGTGTTTTGATGAGTCATCACGACCTTGGCAGCTGTGAGCGTAGGGGCATAGTAGGGGAAGAGCCAGTAACAATCAAGCAGCGAATGCCTGCCGATTCAAAGCATGTGTGGGCTGACTCTGGCTAATTTGACTCATAAATTCCCACAAAAAAAAAAATTATTCCACATCATTGTGTATTACTCATCATGACCCAGAGTCTATTTGCTTTATAACTGTCAAGCAATTCTGTGTCTTTCTTTCATCTGCTGAAAGATTTCTGATATAGTTAAACCTCCTCATGTAGCACCAGACTCGCACTGAATATGTTGTTACCTTAATTTTAAAAGAACATGTACAAGTTTATTTACTGTGAAGTGTGCTGATTCGCTACTTTTCATGGTTTGGTAGCTTTAGTGTTTCTGCTAAAGTAAAGATAATGCATCCCGGACTGCTTGTCATAAAGATGAGCAAATCCCTTCAAAGAAAGTCAGTTTGACAGCAATTTAAGGGTTCACATAAGTTTTCCCATTTCTGCACTCACACACATTTACATGTAGTCATGTTTTGAGTGCAAGTGTTTAATTGAACTCATAACCTGTATGTATTTGCGCATGTGTGCGAGGCTTTCGACTCTATCATCAGCATTGCATCAGCTGCGTTACTGAAACACATCCCACTGTAGCTCCTTCTGAATGCTCTGACTTGAGGTGCACAAAACTGTTGCTCCACAAATTCCATGAAATCCTTTGAAATTTTACTTCTTGATTAAAATGCACCTAGATTTTCAAAATCCCACTCTCGCAGCTATTAATGCCCTAAATCTCATCTGAGTAACTAAAATTGTTTTTTCCCTAAGAATAAAGGAAAAGAGAGAGAGAGAGAGCATGTGGCCTTAAATGACTTTGTGTATGACGCCACACTTTTTTCCTCATTGAATGTGCTAATCTCCCCCCAGTCACCTTTGACTCTGCTACAGCTTGCAGTGACTAGTTTTACTACTAAGGTAGTTCAGATGTACATATGTGAAACAAATATTGATTTTCAAGAGGAGTAAGAGGAAAGTAAAATACAAAAGGTTGCATGCAAGAGGAAGTATCAGAATTGTAGTCTTCCCTTTTACTCTTTCAACAATCTTAGAAATGTAACATTAATGGATAATATAAGTGTTTAAATTAATTACATTTATTTCAACCCTATTTTCAGCTCTGACACATTGAACAGTGTAAAGACAGAAAAGCTAATAATAATCTGGAATGCTGAGTTGACATGTGTTCAAGACTGAGTTTTGCTCATGTAAAGCAGCCTCTCCCTTTGCTCAATTCATTTTTAGTAGAACATGGATAGTCATTTCCAGGCAGGTGGGGTTGGACTAATGAAACACCCTGCTTGGGAAAAGGAACTGCAAACAAGAGCTGGATAGCGAGATGAAACACTTTTTAAAAAATGTCTGGATTAAAGTTTAGTGGTTGATGGATATACATGTTCATACTTGCGGTGTGTGACTTCATCATTACTTTTTAAGCCAAACCCAGATGTGTTTGGGTCAAATTTACATATCATCACTCTGGAAAAATTACCCATGTCTACTCAAGCATTTTTAATGGAACAACATAATGTCTTCCAAATAAGCAGAATCTACTTCTGTTGCAGTTACACATCCCTGTATTTTGTACTCTCTACGCTGTAGAAACTGCAATTATAATACTAGCAAAATACTGCTTTGCATATGATGAGACATAGTAAGCAGTAGTTGCTGTTTACTGTGCATGGTTTGCATCATCTTGCAGGTAGGGTGAAAACTAAAACATAATCAGAATATGAAATCACCATTTGCAATCCTGCAGCCTTCTCTCAATTAGATGTGAAATTATTTACTTACACTGTTGCCTCCAACCCATGATATGAAATCTGTGGCATTTATAAGGCTTTTTTTCCTTTAACAGCACACAAATCCAGGTGCACAGCTTCCTTTTTTTTATAGCTTGAAATGTGGGTTTCCCTGCAGATCTGGATTAATTACCTGGATCTGTCAGCAGACTCGGGAGTCCTGAACTCAACCTCTAGGGAGTTGATTCTGTTGCTCACATCAGGGGTGTGTAGGAGGTTTTTTTCATTACTTGTGTATTCTGCATATTAAAACATGCACAAAACTGACTCCTAGCATTCTGCTGCTCAAGCTGATAGTATGTTAGCTTTACAGTCATTGACAATGTTCTTGCCTACGGAGTCGGAACATAGTCTTGTGGTCAAATTAGAAATTAAGGCTCCAGGTTGACAACCCATTTCGACAGACTCACCTGTATTTGCCGATTCACTTGTAACCACTAACTCATTTCAATGAATATTGGATGGAAAAGTGCAGAGTCAGAAAAATTGCCACACATTTCTTTTACTTCTGTCCACAGTATCATAGACTTGGACAAACACAAATAACAGAAAGAAAACTTTATTCCCCACAATTAAATGCTTAATATTTAATACGACTATGTTGTTTAACCCTTTATGCTATTGAGTTTCTCAAAAAAAAATGGCATGAGCTCATTGATACTGATGATATTGGAAGGATTTCTGTTTGTTCACACAGACTCAAACGATCTAAAGGACTGAAGGACTCATCATATCCAAGTCTGAGTAGTGACTGATCCAAAAGTTTGTAAACCTGTTTAAAAAAAGCTGAATTTGACATTGCTACTCAGTTACTAACAGGAAGTCAACTAGAAAGATAAAGACAATTCCAAAGAAAGATTTTATTAAAAGAAAGGTCCTTTTAAATGTACGCCTGAAGAGCAATACTCACAGCCATGAATAGAACATCTCAGGTCTTCCATCTTCACAAGAGCAAAACTCACCAAGCAACTTCTCCTCCTTGTTTCTGTGGTGTTCTCCGCTTAGCTTTTAACCTCTCATTTAACATGTTTTTGGTTTTTTTTAAATTTTGTCTGATATTTCCTTTTTGAGAGATGTATGTAGCACTGGATGACTTTGCTTGCGATATGTCTTGTAGCACATCAAAATATTGTATGGATATGTTAACAAGTCTAAAATCTTGATAGTTTTTGTTTGTTTATTAAAAGGACCAGCATACAGCTTTCTCATACGCTATGGAGCACAATACCCCCAACAAATTGTCTAATTTTTCCAACATTGTCCCCAAATTCTGATCAGCTGGAAACTCCAAGTTTCCAGGGAGCACAGCTCACCCACCTCACGTTTGTACAACTATCAATCTGTTCATTTGCATGTGTGACTCTACTAAGTGCTGTAGCCAGGGACAGATTAGCTTAGCGTCTCTGTCACTATCATGCTTCATTAGTAAAGATAAACACAGCCAAGCCGGCGCACAGACACAGTCTGACAAAACAGCTGAACCACTGGAGAGTGTCCAGAGAGATTTGGGTGGAGACCAGAGTGGTGAACATGGACTGGGATAAGATTAAGGCATCTTCAGTGCTTATGGCCTGCTGTCTTACTATAATGACATAAATGACAATTTTAAGAATTTTAATAAAGTCCTTGATTTCAGACCATTAATGGCAGATAAAAGTAAGAGAGAAAAATAAAAAAATATAGGTAGAACAACAGGCGCAAGCCGAACATTAGATGAATATGTTGTTACCAAAAGGATAAGGACATTACATGGAGGGAAGGAATCGAAAGGAAAGTGAAAGTTTTTCAAGAGGGCGTAGAAGAAAGGGAATTTAATGAAGTTTTGTGTTTAGAGTAGGAACACAATAAGTAATTATGGAAAAAAGGATTGTCTGAAAGAGAGAGAGCACTGGGATGATGCCTGTGGCCTCTTTAGAGTTAGTCAAAGACATAAACGGGAAAGAGGTGGAAGAAGAAGTGACAGGGACAGGGAAAATGACAACTTCTTTAAGGGAGGAGTGTGAGGTTCTCATCTTGGTCCAACATGATCTCTCTGGTAAAGGCAGCTTTGCTGCTGCTGCACATCACCAAGAGACACAGTGTCAGACTGCATAGCTTTAAAAAGGCTGTGAAAGCAAAGAAAATGTGTTAATGGGTCCAAAAGGCTTTTAACACTCTTACCCACACAGGTCAGATGTTTTCCTTTGACATCTTACTGTCGCTGGCACAATAATAAATACCTTGGTTGAAATTTCGGATTACAAATCGTTACAACTAAAATATCCCAAGCTAGTTTTATTTGATGACCACCATAAAAATCAAGAAGGATTTATTCCTTAAAATGTTTGACATAGTTTAAATCCTCATTTGCTTTTGTAT
The DNA here is from genome assembly GCA_028564865.1 of Zenarchopterus dispar. Lineage (NCBI taxonomy): Eukaryota > Metazoa > Chordata > Actinopteri > Beloniformes > Zenarchopteridae > Zenarchopterus > Zenarchopterus dispar. The sequence goes on along the minus strand of JAOWBL010000005.1, from coordinate 12,662,185 downwards.
ATAACACACACACACAAAGTGCAGATCATAGTTACACAGTAATGTTCAACAGTTCAACCTCTAGAAAATCAATTGTAATCTTACCTGATGAAGTTAAGTGAAAAAAAAGGTTTTTACATCTGCAGCCCTTAAACACTGAGACCTCTAATTTCAGATTTCAGAACTCCATGGTTTATAGTTTATAAAGTGCTTTAATGTCTGGAACAGCTGCATTACATCCAGGTTATGCACACAGCCATCCTCCTCAAAGGAATAAGTGGGTGAGACTTAATATGGTATAGTGTAATCTATATATGGGCTCAGGTGACCACTTTGGTGACTTTGAAAAGAAATATTCTTAGTTTGTGGAAGCATAATGACCACTCTAGATTTGGTTTATTTCCATGTTTAAGTTGATATCTATGTGAATTCATCATGTTGGACCCAGAAGATAGCTTGTAATTCAAAGATACATCTATTTCTGTAGCTGTCGTTTGTGTTGCCCGTTCCTGAACAGAGATGTCCTAAAGCCATGGATACATTTATAAGTTATAGTTAAGAAAGCTTCAGGTAACACACTCATCAGGACTCCTGTTAGCAATTTGAAAGATGCTCCTTGTGATCTATAAGCTTTGTTAGCAGCGGAGTTGCCAACTATCCTATCCTAACCAGGATATCCTGTATAAAGGGATAAATGAACATAAACCAAACATGACATCCTCTGTCATGTACTGGTTAAACCAATCAGCAGTGACTTAAAAGTTGCGGTTTATGTCATTGGGAATGAGTTGGTCATGAAAGTAAGAATGACTTAACTCAGCATACTTCCATGGAAATGCACAAGAGGGTCGCACAAGCTAAGGGTGTTAAGAATATTGATGTTTTGCTTTGCAGTATTTACTACAGACAATGACCAAGTGAAGCGTGTAGCATGCAGTAAAGAGAGGCTCAGCTACAGTAGCACCACATGTCTTGTCAAGCTAAACAGTGCTTTGTTTCATGATAAAAGGGCTGTGAAGAAGATGCATGTCAGAAGAACAAAAGCTGACAAGATTGGGATGAATGTTTTACCACCAAAGACTATTCAAGATATTTTGAATAATCTGTCCCTACCTGACACTGAGCCGATGTACTTCTTAGTTTTCTCTGAGGTATTTCTCTCAGTGACAACTGAGAAGCACTGATGTATGTTGTTGATATTGCATTCATCAAGCTTTGATAATCTGTCTGGAAAAGCATGAACCGGCCTTTTTGAAACACATAGCACATGTGGCAATGCTGATGCTAATAATGGTGATGCCAGTTTTGGACCACATGAGTGGAACTGCATGGATTTTTTATGGAGATTTTTTTTAAATTTTGCTATCATGACTGTGGTATGAAATTCTGCATCTACTTCAGGTGTCTAGGGGAGACCTGCCCCGTACCACTGAAGAAGATTTTTGAAGAATGACTACAAAACTGGAGCAACTGAGAATGTTGAAACCGATCAGCCTCTGTGTGGATCTGTACTTTAGTGACAAGTGGCCTGCCCTCCAAATGACGGATAATCAGTATTGACCAACTCCATGAAGGGTTTTGTGCTAGCAAAGAGAAAATACAACAAAATCCAGGACAGAAAAGTGGATGTCATTTTTCCAAAACATAAGGACAGCCAAGTTGATTATATTTACCCCCACCTTTTCAGCCTCAAATATCTTTAGAGGATTTTCTCTCTCATAACTTTGAAATAGTGAGATTCAAGAAGCAGATGCAACAGACACAGAGCTGATCAAAATTAACTGCAAATATCAATGAACTCTGACTTCTCACGCAGGGACTTCTCTGCTTGTATCAGTCAAGAGCAGCGACTGAAGTAAGAAGGCTTTAGAATAAACAAAATATATATTTTCCACTTTTTTATTCAAATAAGAACATGAATCTACATTGCACTTGCACACAACACCATGCCAACATCACTGTGGCACTCTGTCAATCATTTCTGTCTTATTTGCTTGTGAGACAGTTGGCAACCTTGACTATTGCTGAGTTAAACTACAGTTTTAGCTTGTAAACAAGCTAACACACATACACACACACAAAAGGTGTATATGGGATTTTTTTTTTCATTCTTTCATCATCTGTATACCCACTGAGAATTAATGGCAGAGTGAACAGTTCAGTTTGTCAGTCTATGTAATTGACTCCCAGTAATGCTGAGTTTAGATGTGTTATTTGAAAAAAAAAACAAAACAAAAAAAAAAACATGGGGGACATCAGAAGCTGCAAATAAGTGGCCAAAAGCCAAACAAAACTTATTTTTTCCGTTTGCACATTGTATTGCACTGATAGAAAAAAAAGTGTGTGCCTGACTCAGGATTTTGTACAGACATGAAAAATGATTCAGAAGTTTCCACCAGCATAATCAAAAACAGGTCAAATACTCATCGTAAATTATTAAACCAAGAAGCATAGGAAGCAGCCGGTCTGGGATTTACTTAGTTATTGTGTGTGTGTGTGTGTGTGTGTGTATTCTGTGCATATAAGAGATTGATTGCACATATGACCTGTAAAGTGTTCTCAAGTAGGTGTATCTACGTACAGGATCTATTGTGAGGATGTGTATATGTGTTCTGTGGCTATAAAAGGTCACATGTAATGGTGGTCACACTGAGGCATCAGACAGCAGACTTCTTCAGATTCTTTATGATATCTATAAAGAGAAACTTCACTCTTATAATTTAGGAATGAGAGGAAGTCCTAATTTTCTGACATCATTCCCAAAAACAAACATACATACATACATCCATCCATCCACCCATTTTCTATACCCGCTGAATCCATCTACTGGGTCATGGGGGTCTGCTGGAGCCAATCCCAACTAATTTTGGGCAAGAGGCAGGGCTACACCCTGGACAGGTCGCAAAAACAAACTAAGGACCAAAATACATCAGTGACCTCCTGACCCAGTAAAAACCTTCCAGACCCCTCAGGTCATCAGGATCTGGTTCTTTATCAGTTCCTATAGTCAGAGCCAGGCATGGAGAAGCTGCATCCAGCTTCTCTGCTCCGCATGTCAGGAATAAACTCCTAAAAAGCTTGAGATCAGCTGAAACACTTAGTTTATTTAAATCCAGGTAAAGACACAGCTGTTCGCAGCTGCATTTGAAGTTCCAATTCTGCACTGTTACCTTTAAGCTTGAGTCTTTTGCTTAAATTTTAAAATTATGTTTTTTATTTTCTGCTATGTGATGAAGTTTTAATGTCTCTTTAAGGCACATTAAATCAAATTGTTGAATTGTGTTTTAGAAATAAACTTCTCTTTCCTTATTTCATAGCGGTGGTAACCTGGCTGCAGGTTTGCATCTGACACACATATAGACACATAGACACTTCTACAGACTGATGATCACATTTACATCAACACACTTACAGGTAAATGCAGCGCTTAGAGTGCTAAGGTTTCAGTTGCGTTTTTGTGTGTATGTGTGTTTTCATTTACGCCAAAACAGCAAAAAAAAAAAAAAAAAAAGATTTAGATGATGAAAACAGCATTTTTTTTTTTTTAATGACCAAACTGTTTTATGTTAAACTGTTTTAATTTCAGATGATAAGATATATGATTATTATTGTGAGCTGTTGGCTAGCTTTAAGAAACTTTGGACTCCCATTTCAGTCTTCTTTGTGTATATTGCTTTACCATATACACTGTATGTCACACATCAACACCTATGGCCAACAACAGACGAAGCTAGCTCACAGATCAACAGTAGACATCTTGACAGAGGTGAGTATAGGTGGATTTCCATTACACTTTATCACAACAGAAAAGCACAACTCTGAATTTGTGATAAAAGTGCTGCAGCCGGGGGGTGGTGTCGGTGTTTTCTTTGAACAGTGTTTTTCTTTTTATGAGCGCAACTCTCCTGGTTCTCTTGCAGTTTCTCCGTAACTCTCTGTATATCGTCCTGCGAGACTTATCTTCAAAACAATGAAAAAGAAAATCTCATCTTTGAAGAAGATGGACAAAAACATCTTTAGCTTTTAGAAAAAAGTTTGCTACTGCTGCTACTTCTGTCATGAGAATAGTCAAGAGAAGAGGGCAGTGGCTTATTCAAATGAATATTCAGAGGAGCCCTTAAAATTATAGCACAACTACATCGTATTAATGAGGCCAAAAACAGCAGGAAACTAGATTTTGATTGCTCTAGACTGACCAGCTGTGTCACACCCAAAGATATGCAAATGCACAAAAAGCATTTCCATTACACTTTAGTGATAAACTGGGTTGTCAACAGGTCTGGAAAACCTTGTCATGAATGCATAAAAACATTGTGATATTTGGCAGTTTGTAGAATTGTAGGCATTTCCATAATAGGTATTTAATTGCGATATCTCATTTTTGTGCAAATCTAGGAGTAATGGAACATGACTGAAGGTCGCTTTCAGATTACACAAATCTCAGCTGCCAGTTGCTGCTCAAATGTCACAGGTTCAGAATGAGATTATACTTCTTTGTGTTGGAGTTATGGCACCAACAATTCTGCCCACATTAAAACTACTTTTGTTACTTTAAAAAAAAAGCTCAGTGTATTCTTTAAGTCCATCACTGACCAGCAGAAGTATAAATAAAAATGATGGAGAAATGTAAAAGAGTATAATCCCACAACTATTAATGTTTAAAATCATGTATACAAAGAATAAGATGATAATAATGTGTGTATGTGTGTGTGTGCATGTGTCTGTGCATGTGTTATGACTGCAGTGTGTTGTAAAAGTTTGTTGAATAGGTTGGCTTGTGTGACTCGTGGCAAATGTACAAGACTTAGCAGTCCTTGCTGTAGGTGAATAAAAAGGTCAGTAAAAACTTATATTGGAAAATATGTTATCTACTTGACTGTGGTGAGGCAAGTTGTTAATTCTCTTCCTTAAGACATTACCCTATACCTTGATATCAGACAGGCTCACACTTAAACAGGAATTTCCTAGACAGCCCACACATTCAATAAGCATCTTTGATGAGTCTTTGAGCTGTTCACCTAACAACTGAGTGTTGATGAGGAACTGCTCACTGTTCACCAATTTAATTTTTTTTAAAACTTTTTTGTGCTAATTTTTGCGCTATTTAGTTTCTGCTGGTAATTTTGGCACTTTGTAACACCTGCTGTAATGAGTACGAAGCTAACAAGAAACAAGAAAGTTGATTACATGTGGGAGCAGCTGATAGACTTTTCCAAAGCCTGATAAAGTCCCCAAACAAGACCTCAAATCAAGATGGGTTAAAAAAGTCACATTAAGGATGTATGGCAGGAACACTAAAGAGATCAAGCCAGAGGAAATTTACACAAGTTCTTTACTTGGCTGTCATGGGGAGCACTGATGAGAACAGCATGGTAATATCAGGAATGTTGTATTAGCTCTTTCACAGAAACATATTCCAGCCCTTCTCGAATCTAATATGGGAAGAAACAAACTTCAGACAGAGGCAAGCATAAAGGAGGAGAGATGGCATTACTTGTTAACAACAGATGATGTAATCCTGGACATCTCCTGTGAAGGAGCATCTCTGCATCCCAGATATGAAATTTTGACTGTCATTTTCTGTTGAGTTGTCTACCAAGAGTTGACACTGGGTGTTGACATCATGTCATGTGAGCCCAGTCGTTGCTTTATCTACAAAAACAACTGATGTTTATTTAAATCCTATTTTATTTTTCCTTTCTTTATTAAATGGACCTTTGTGAAATAAGGTATTGTTACTATTATTGTCTTATTCCTACTTCAGAGCACTTTAGTCTGCATGTGTTTTGTTTTGAATGACCTTCCTGACACAAGCCTGCAAGCATAAGGAAAACACACAAACCCACCACAGACAGACCCCTGCCAAGAGTCAAACCAGGAATGTTCCCACTGTGAAGCAACAGCACCAACCACTCTGCTATCACAAACCCTGAAATAATAAAGTATTATTCAGTTTAATGTGTGTGAACCATGATGTTCAAGCATTACAAGTCTTTTTTATGTCTGTGACTCCACCTTTACAGCCTTCCTTTAAACTGACCTTCTTCCAGCATGAACAATAGCTTGTTTCCTTGTCTGATAGTGAATAAGTCTTATCATTGTAACAGAACACAGAACTGACACCTATAGAGCACTTGCTTACATCTCCATCCTCTCCCTGGCTGTATTTGTGTGGATTTTTCTTACACCAAAATTAAATTATTGCATTTGGCAGACCTTGACAAGAAGCAGTTTGTTTGCTTTGCAGAGAGGAATGTTGCTCAAAGTTGTTCAGTTCACATTGATTTTACACCACATGTCATATTATATTTGATTTATTTTTGGCCTTGAAAATACTTGATTTCTGGCTTGTTATGTTTGATGCTGAGTCTGCTAAACTTTTTATCCATTTCTAAGTATATTTTTTTGGGAATATATGTAAAAACCAAGGGCTGAGGAGCACAAATTGTGTTTTCTTTCTTTCTTACTTATTTTTTTCTCAAATGGAAGTACTTCATTTCTATGTTATAATTAAAATGTAACTGTGTCTGTATTTTGTCCTTAGAGGTCTTTCCATGGCTGCACTTCTCATTTTGTGATGATGTCAATCTGCATTACTGATGTCTGGAATATATTACAGTAAAAAAAATCTCCTTGATAGAAAATGGGATACAAGCTCTACAATCTATTAAAACAGTGGTTCCCAAACTTTTTCTGGTAGGCCCCTCTTTGGTTTATAAGAAAATTTTCGTGGAAAATTTGATTAAAAACATGAATAACTCCCTGAGACAAAGAGAGAAGAGAGGCCTCGGAAACCCATCTTTTATGCTAACAGGGATCAAGCATTCATTTTTTCATTCATTCATACCACACACAATTGACATGTCAATCAAAGTTAGCTTTGGCTACTAGCTCTTTCAGTGGATCCCTGCTCAAATATCTGCAGAGCTGCCAGCAGATGTTTAGTGGAATTTACAGTTTATCATGTTGACTCAACGGTGAAATCAAAAAGTACTGTTGGGGTTAGCTGACAGTGGGTTAATACAAACACTTGTTCCACGAAGTGGGGTAGCCTGATGATTATGGATGAGGAAGTAATAACGGCTAAACCAGCTGTCAATCGGTCATATTAGAAATAAATTTAATTCTCTACATAAATTCTTCTGGTGTTTTACAAAACAAAAAAATTCAGAGTTGTCATGTGAAATGAATTGATTATGCCAATTTTTTTTTTTTTTTTTTTAACTAGACTGTAAATATTTTTATTTCTGATTTTATTCCTGTTGGGTATTCTGACATCGTTGAGATTGACTTGCTGTTTTAGCCTAGCCTCTAGCTACCAGACAAGGAACTGCAATGAATCTTGGTTCCACATGAGCCTCAATACAAAAGTTAGATGGTCAGCACTTAGTCAAAACTTGTGGTTTGAATTGTCACATTTTTCAGTTCTTTGCTTCATGCCAGTTGTCATGGAAACATGACACTCTGCCAGCACTGAGACTAACCAGTGTCGGCACTGGCTGCTGTGGTTCAGCCTGCAGCATTTATATTCACAGCATTTGGGATGGACTTAAAACCGCACTTGTGAAAAATGAATTAAACTAGCTAAGAACAATGTAGTCTGGTGCACACAAAGTCACACCACAGTTGTTTCCTGACATATGTTAAAAAAGCCTCAGATGTGCTCATTAGTTTTCCAAGAAAAGGGGCTACAGATGAAAATGATCCTTTTGGCTAATCCTGGCTTTTTTAACCATGCGTAATCATGTGTTTTATGAAATTGTGTTGTCTTGTTTCAAATAAACTAAACTAAGAGTAAATTTAAGAAAAAGCAAGTTTGTTACAAAAAAGGAGTTTATTGACCTATTTGAAATGATGCAGGGTGCAGCAAGGTGTTGTGGAAAGTTTGACAAACTAATCTTCAAAATATTTTAGATATATTCATAAAAGATGAGTATTTGATCTTAAAAGAAACAAAATAAATATTATACGACAATAAGTGTAGACTTGATAGTACTACCATTACAGAGTGTTATAAGTAGGTATTTTACAGCAGCTGGTGACATGGCAGCTGTGTTTTCTGAAAGTAAACAGCGTCTGTAGTGTGGTTACCATTCCCATAACATAGGTGGGGGTGTGTTTATCAAACTAGTCAGGAAAACATGCCTGGAATGTTAAGATTTTTATAAAATGGCCAAGGATAAAGTTGGATAGTTGTGTGTTTACTTGTGCAAAGACCACAGGCATCTCTCTCCAGCTGCAGTTAGATTGAGATTTTATTTGTTGTTTATTTAGTGGCTGAAAGATTTATCAGATAAGTCTCACTCTTCCTATGACTGGTACAGTACTTGAAGCCTCTGAGTAAACAGGTATGTCTGAGGAGAGTCTTTCGACTGAAACCTGCGGTTTTCTTTTATCTTCACTCTATGGCTTCATTTATCTCTTACCACATAGGGCCACTCTTCAAAGGGAAATCCATTCCTAAACATACAAGAAGTTGTTCAATGAGTACAGATTTTTTCAATGTCTCATGCAGAATTATTTTGGTTGGAGAAATATTATTCATTTGATTTGTCTGTGCAAAAAGCCATTTTAAAATCTGATTGCATTGGTACAAGTAATTTAAATGGATGTGTTTTGGGATTTTATATAAGTGCTACGTGCTGCATGACATAATTCAATTCCATTTAGTTATAAGGCACTAATGCAAAAACAAAAGTCACCTTGGAGCCCCATTCAGAGACAGTAGACAAGTTGAGAGTTCAAGTCCAGATAAACGCAGTCAAATTTAGTCCAATTATAATCCAGTTTAAGACAGGCCAATTTTGTATAACAACATTCACAATGCTCTTTGCATTAAATCTTCACATTGATTTGACTGACCAAAACTTTGAGGTGGCCTGCTGGAGATGTGTGTGCAACACTTAAATTTATTCACATTCAAAGACTACATCCTGACTTGTTGGACCTTCACAAGTTAACCTGAGGTGAGCATTCAACTTAGAGCGGTTGACAAAGTTTTGGCTTTGCTACCAATTTGTTCCTGGTCTTGGTCTTGTAAAGTTCTAGCACAGAAAACACTCTCCACATCAGCACATGACTAGTTTAATACCAGGGCTAGTCTAAAACCAGAACCAGTCCTAAAATTTCACAAATGCCAACCATAGAACCCATCATGTCTCTGAGAATGCTGCAAAGACTCCAAAAGGATATTTGTAATGTGAGTGGGATGTTAACATGCCTACGATAATGCAACTACTTTCTGCATTGGCCAAAACTCTTTCTTTAATTCGTGCTTACTTCATTATATCCTCATTTAGATTAAGGTCCTTGAGAGAGAGAGAGAGAGAGAGAGAGAGAGGGAGAGAGAGCTATCAGAGTATTACCAAAAGGCATTTATTTGGTTTTGTTTGTGTAAGATATGATGAACTCACAGTTTGCTCCTTCTTATGACATGTATTTCCTGTCATTGCAACTATTTTTGTCTGACGGATCTGCCTCAAGCACACACAGGGCATAAAACCATTTACAATTCACGAACTAACTGCTAACCACACTTTTTTTTTCTGCTTTAAGCTTTTGGTAATTGAAATCATTCCTCTGTGATGCCATTTTTCAAAATCTGACTTTTACTTAGATTATTTTTATTTGCTGTGTTCAATATGTTGCCAAAAGTTGAATTTTGAAGAACATGTCTGTCTGCATCCGTGTTTCATTCCTTATATTATGCTTATATCTCGACCATTTTTCTTTGAGCACATTGAACTCTGCACGAGCCCACAAAGTTATCAGTTGTTTCTGCATTGCTCAGATAACCACAACATAACCAGTCTAAAGTGGAACATGTACTTTACAGCGCAAACTCACACACCACTGATACAAGAATTTGGCACAACACAAAAAGACAAGATAGACAGAACCACACTCATTGCCAATTCTGAATTGTGTATGCAGTCTGTGTCACTGCCAATGCTTGTCATCCTGGGGAAAGAGTTGACCACCAGTTGCCTGCTCAGATACACAGTGATGATTGTCACAGTCATGTTGTCTCCTCCAGATTGCCCCATTGCGGCTGTACAGGCGTCCTGACCAACCTGTAAGAGTCAAACAGTGAACACAGAGTGATTGGCTGTGCTCCTGCTTGTCAGTTCTGCCAACTCTGTTTGTCATACAAGCTGAGCCAAACAAGTTAGTAACTGGAACTGGCCCATTTTCCTCACAGCATGAAGTACCAGGGTGTAAAACCTTCGTGGACTTCATAACTAAGATGTTCGTGTTCTGATATAAAAAAAAACTCACGCAAAACAGGTTTTACATATTTATACATTTTATTGGTTTCTTTTTTTTTAGGCTTACATACTGATGAATGAGACTCTCTAGAGGTCTGAAGTTAGATATTCAAAAGTAATTAGAGAAGTACACAAAAAGTTAACAAAAGTTTAAAATGTTAATGTTTTATATAAATGTATTACAAAAAGTAAGAAAATTTGTGTTTGGTAAATTATTTCTGTGTTGTAACAATCCTTTTGGCAATAAATCTTATAGCGTTGGAAAGCCTGTTTATTTCTCTTTTAGACGCTGACACATTTGTAAAGAACAAGCATTTGTGGGATGAGCAGCAGAGCTGAGTGTGTGGGTTGCACCCATAAATATAATTTTCCAAATCTACTCTTCCAATTTTGTCATTGACTTTTGTTTAGTGTTTGGTGGATTGGATGATTGAAGTTTGAAGAAACAACACATACTGGCAATTTAACAGTTTCTCCATTTAACAAACAGGAGGCTCAGTAGCATATGGAAGGACCATACACAGCCACAACAACCTGGCACCTCCTCCTCATGCTGGTCACCAGCCTGGTCACACACTGCTGTGGGATGCCATCGCATCCTTCAACCAGCATCTGATAAACCCAGCTCTGTGGGGGCGAGCACTGTCATTTTGGAGGATAGAGTGTGACAGTGGTGATAGAGGTTCAAGAATCTCATCTCAATATCTCTACCGCATTGGGATTACCTCCAAAACAAGCCTCATTTTTCCAGTGAGGGAGGTGCTGCCCCACACCATCAAACTGTCTCCACCAAAAGATGCTACCCTATCCATACAGCAATCAGCAGAGCTCTCTCCATGTCTCCTCCATACTTTAACCCTATCATCCAACTGCTGGCACCTGGTTGGCAGGATTAGAGTTACCAGAAGATCAAAACAAGAGTCAGTAGCGACAGCAAAATAAGCTGTTTGGCACTGGCAGGGAAGATCTGGCAAATTTTTTATGGTTTCAACACACATACTCAGCGCTGCTGCTCATCCCACAAATACACATGTTACCATTTAAAAAGGAAATAAACAGGCTTTCCAACGGTATAAAATTTATTGCCAAGAAAACAGAACTATAGTAAAGGTCTGAATTGTTTTGTAGTTTTCTGGGCAAAAAGGCCTCTTTAGAGTTCTTTCAGTTTTGAGTTCAGTACAGAATGCACTGAGCTAGACAACAAAGTTGTCTTTTTCCTCCCTAAAAAAAAAAGCCTGCTTGCTATAGTCATAAGTTTGAGATTGTATTCTGGAAAATTCATCCCATCGCTTACACCAACAGTGACCTCATCAGTAAATGCAAGTGTGCAAGTTCCTTGGCAGCTTTTAATGTCTTGAACTGCCCCACTCTCTGTCACCTCAAGTGGCTTGTATGCAGTCATAAACTATTCTTTCTTTCTCTGTACTTTTCTCCATTATTTCATCCATCACCCTGAAGCTAATTTTTGTTTTGTCAGAATATACAGCTCTGTTCAAGAGCTCCACCTATTTAATTTTTTATTCATGGACTTTCTGGGGGGTTTTTTTCCGATGGTGACTGAGTTAATGTTGCTGCTCATGGATCTGAGTGGGACTTATTTATCATGTACTTGAGGTAGTCTATATTCAAATACTGTGGCCTCCAAGAGATAGGGTCTATAGTAAAATAGAAAGCTTGCTCTGATGAGTACCCCTCATCAGTGCAAGTACCCCTGTTGAGGAGAGATAGCAAAGTTAGGTCTTTTTGCTAAGACATCTTTTTCATGCTGGATGCGGTACTAATCTGATCTGATCATCTGGTCCAAGGAATCCATTTGTAGAACAGGTGGGGCAGTAACATACGTGTGACCGCAGTGACTCTCAATGTTTGAATGGTTCAAAAATAGAAGCATGAAACTCCCCACAAGTCAGCTTGAACCGGGAAAACCTTTCAGTTGTCTTCAGGAACCAAGAAAAATAAAATTCACTCACCTTCTTCAGCTGCCCCAGTGTTCTGTTCAAGCACTGTTCGAGGATTTCCATAACCTTGATTACTAAGAATCTGCACCAACAAATTTGAAGGAATATTTAGCTAAAATAAATAAGCAACATAAACTGAGGATCGAAACTTTCTCACCCAAGAAAAGGCCAAGACATAAACAATATGTTTTTATATGTGTCATATTTTTTTGTACATGTCATTTGATGCCGGATTAATTTTGGTGAAAAGCACTGTTATATAAATTGGCATTGTTATAGCTTACTGTGATATTGATTTTTGTGACAGTATATGGTGAACTTAGTAAAAGTTAATCTCAGGGGAGGTTCAGTTTAATGTTGACATTCAATCCACATGTAATAAGGACGAATCATGTGTGCATTATTGCACATAGCTGCAACACAACGTATGAGGAAAATGGTCATCCAGGTATATATATATGTGTGTGTGTACATGCACATTAGGGAAGATATTTAAGTTTCACAAGCCAACACCTAGTACTATGAAGTACATCACTCTGGAGTTAGAGCTCTTATACTCTGTATTGTGATATAAATATGTGCTTACCATGATATGTTTGACAGGAGCTACCAGTACGGTGTACAAGGAGATCTGAAAAAACTAAAGGAAGCCAACATCAGACTGAAAAAACAACAGTGAAACACCTGTTGCCAAACACCCCCCCATCAGCTCAACAACATAAAATTGGTGGGAAGAGCACAGAGAACAACTAAAATTAATGATCATTGAAAAACAAAAACCCTTCACAACATCAGCAGAAGTTGAGAATGCTCTGGAGAAGGTAGGAGTATCTTCAAAATGTCTAAATCTACAATCAAATTCCTGAATTTAAATAGAGAGGGTTTACAGTGAGTCACAAAGTGCTGGTAACACTGAAGGACAGAAAATTCAGATTAGACGTTGGCAGAAAGCATCTTAAAAAAGAAAAGAAAAAAGAACCCTGAAACCAGACACTTTGGGCAGCTGAAACAAGATAAACTTGTATCAGAGCAAAGAAAAGAGAAAAGTATGGAGAAGGAAAGTAATAGCTCTTGATCCAGAGCAAAGGGATGGGATATTCTTCAGTGGCTCAGTCAGTCACCTGATCCTAACAAAAGAGCCTGATTTTCAATTACTGAAGACAAAACAGCAGTTTAAAGGTGGCTACAGTGAAGGCCTGGCTTAACATCTCCTTGAAATAAATGAAGAATTTAGTTACGTACACAGCCTCCCGGCCTCAGGCACTCATTCACTGCAAATAATTTTTTGATCTAAGTATTAAAAATTACAGTTATGTTTACAATGGTATCACTTTATCCAAATAGTAATATACCCCTGAAAATGGAGGCATTGTGCTTAAAATGTCTGTAATTCCTAAATGGTTGATACAAAATATGTGTAAATTATCTTAAATTAAAGCTGAAAGTATACACTTTGATAAAATATTGCTTTAGTAGATTTATTTCAAATTCATTATGGTGGTTTATGAAGACAAAATCATAAAAAGTCTTTCACCATCCAAGTACTTCTGGACTTAACTGTAAATCTGTTTTCAAAGTAATTTTGGCTAAAATTATAAGGAGAAAACCAGCCTATCTCTGGTGTAAATCACCATGGAGACTAAAGCTCAAAGTCCTCTCAAATGACAGAAATACAACTTAGAGTGTGTGTGTGTGTACAGAATCTATTTAGGGCTGCACATCATGTAATTTGGGTAAATGAATAGTCTTTATGTGCCATGAGGTTATTCCAAAAATGAACTCTTTTTATAAGTAACTTCTACACACACACACGTCCACAGAGACTAATGCATCACTTTTATTCAATTAAAGTGACTCCAGCATTTCAGGACTTTCTTTATTTGTTTTTTTCCTTTACTTTTCTCTTTTTTTTTCTTGATGATCTTTTTGCTCTGTTCTTTTCCAGTATAATGCTCCTATAAAAGTAGTCTTTGATTGACAGACAGACAGACAGACAGACAGACAGACAGACAGACAGACAGACAGACAGACAGACAGACAGACAGACAGAC
>JAOWBL010000005.1:12609191-12647829 GCA_028564865.1 Zenarchopterus dispar | reverse complement strand
TATATATGTCAACATTTTAATGATTTCATAAAGCACATGATCAACTTACAGTACTAGTATCACTACATTACTTACAGTGAATTTTACATCATGCAGTTTTAAAATTAATGCATAAAAGTTTTTATATCCTTAGAAATTAAAACAGGCATCATAATTCAGAGAGAGGACGTATAGTGCATGACAGCTCTGTATGTCTCTGTCTCACACGCGCGCATGCATAAACACACGTACACATGCATACACACACAGCATCAATCCATGTGTAAACACTTGCATGCAGCCTTACACAAACTAATTATCATCACTGCATGTACCAATGAACTCCATCACTCTTACACAAACACACACACATGCACACAAATTATACGCATTACATGCACTTGTAGTTTAAGGAAGTATGCCACTAATAAATACAATACATTTAAGGATGAATGCATGCTGGGTGGCTTTGTTGCATATTTCCTTACACAAATGAACCATGAAGTATGTAATCATGATTAGTGTTGTCAGTCTTCCTGAAGCAAGTATTTCAGAGTGAAGGGACTGTGCTTGAAGGTGGAAAAGGATTTGAAAAATGTGAGATAAAGCGGCATTATCCAGATAGAAACTAGCTGAACCAGAAACTTCTTTTTCATACTCCAAAATAACAGATTTTTATTTCATTTCAGTGCTTAATCTGTGTCTGAAAAACAAATATAATTAAATTCAAATCTAGAATTTTAGCAACTATTGTGTGTTAACATGCGTGCATACATATGACTCACCATCATGGTAGTTACAGACTCCCAGTTGGTCTGGGAGGCAGGCAGAGAAGAGTCAACCTGCAGGAACAGAAAACAGAAGAAACCAATAAATGTAGAGCTGAGGACACAGAGAATAAGAAGCTTTCCAGACAAAAAGAAAATAAGACAATTCACCACCAAAGACTGACTTAAGTCACTGTTTCTTATGAAGTTAGATTCAAGCTTTAATATGTTACAGTCATGAAGCTTTTTATGTGGTCGTGAGAACAGCTTGATTATGATCAACAGAGGCCAACAGAGGCAGAGGGAAAAAAAAGACTCTCATGAAAAACAGCCATTTGCTTAAGTTTGGACTAAAGAAATGAATTACATGTGTGACTGTAGTGGGATGCCTGAAAGGGACAGATCTGGAGGTATCTGTTTGGGTCCTGTTATGGCTCAAAAGATAGAATCCAGAGTCAGCAAAGGCTAAACAATGTATCTGATCTACTTAGCCTGAAATTAAAACAACAACAACAAAAAACAAACAAACAATCCCTAAAATATGGAGTTTTCCTTTTTATGTTCTTAACCTCCACCCAGTCTGTGAACTCCTGCCCTGCACAGTTTTTCTGCAGAAACAATATCCCATGTCAGGATTTGTAGATGGTTATTTGTGGAATGTGGAAAACAGTCTTATATGTATCTGAGTCATAAGAATCACATGATTACATTTCCCCAAGTCAGAACGTCTTAATCCTCAAATTTCCACATGTTTAAGCCAGAGTGGTTGGGGACTGACATCTAAAACAAAAGATTCGGAGGAGAGCTTAATGATCAGACAGGATGGAAACTCTGACAACTCATGGAAGAGACACCTTTCTTCCATCAGTTCACTGCTCCTCTGGTTATAACTTTTCACGTAGTTTGCAAGGGTTAAGAGCTTACAAGGGATGGGGTGGAGCATCCACATGGTTTCCCAGAAATTCAGGTGTCTGCCTGTCTGGCAGAAAACCTCTCAGTGTGTCAGCAAATCCTTCCAGTGAAGCCAGTCACAGCTTGCCTTAAATCTGCATGTGTGTCTGTTTGAAAAAGAAATCAGACTCTGGCTAAAGTGCCTTTAGATAAACATTTATCTGACTGACATATTTGGCACATAATTATGGATTCTTTGTCTATCCCTCCTTTTCCCTTTCACACACACGCTCACACACACACACACAGACAAAGACACACATCTCTGGGATCGCCCTGTTCACCCACATAGATAAAGTCTCCCTCACTATCGAATCCATCTCCTCGTAGGGTCTTAAATACCATCTCCGGTCAATGTGGAGCAGTAATTCTGTCTCAGCTGCACTTCAAAGACACAGTGCTCTCATTTTGCCGTGATCCTTGTGTTTATGTGTGTCTGTAAACGTAATGTAGTTGACATCAAAGCTGGTCAGTGTGCAGAGGTTTTTTTTTTTTGTCAAACTGATCCTCACATGTGGCCTTTGGATAAATGTACTTGTACACATAAATGGACACGTAAAGCATCTGTGAATGAGGTCAGATGATTTCCTCGAAGTGCATCTAAGTGTGTGCTTTTTGAGTTAATGGATGTTTATAGGCTTTTTGTCCCATTTCTTTTTAAGATCAAATGCTGAATGTCAAGCACATCTGGGCCAATTAACTGTCTTTTTACATTAACAAACTGCGGTCATTATATTGCTTTATTTATTTTTTACCTTATGACGAGTTAATGTTGAGTGGAAATCTGAAAAGTAAATAATGGAAATGCTGACAGTAAAATAGACCCTAGTAAAATAAATAGTACAATTTGATTTTTAAAAATGAGCCTTTCCGTCTGTTATAGATTTGGAAACAATTCAAGGACAAACAAGAGGAACACACCACCCTGTGGATTTGAGCATCTCATTGAATGGTCTATTTTCAGATCAAGGCATCCCCAAGACAGAATAACAGTTTTGTTTTTTTGAGGTAATAGTCAATTTCCTGGGTGAAACCCGCCCATATCATCTTGAGTACAGAAAATACTGTTTTTTTTTTGTCATCATATCTGCCCTTTAATATTGTTTCACTTTACATGGATGACCATAATAAAACTAACAATAGTGGCAAATGATACTGGCCTCACTTTTTAAGAGGTTCTTGAGTGATAAAAATATTGAAACCGAATCACAAGACAATTAGGGCTAAATCCTCTATTTCATTGTGTTGAAAGTTTGATAGCTGCAAGGATGAGTTTCACACTGTTTAATTATAGATTACATAGAACTACGTAAGAATAGATAAATCACTCACTCTACTAATGTTTCCCATTTTTCGTGAGCTAAAAAAATGTAGGTACACTCTTAGCTATAGGCTACTTATTAATTGTTCAATTATGATATTGGGTTTAAACACATACATACAAAAAAAAAAGCAACTTCTAATTAGCCTTTTGCTCATGGGGGTTTTCAAGTTTGCTTTTTACAGATGACCTCTTTGATGCTGACTCATGAGTATGAACAGAAAGTGGTGGCTCTTCCTAATTCCTCTTAAAATCTATTCTGAGACCTAGGTACAGCCAAACAGAACAGCATGTGCCAGATGTTATTAGTTGCGTGAATGGATCTTTGTTCTTTTGTGAAAATTCTGCCACATGGTAACATAGTAACTAGACTGTCCAAATCTTTTTTAAACAGCTCAAAATTTTGTTATTTATCTGCTTTTGTTTCACAACTCATATATAATGTATGCCATGCTTTTTATGAAGTGCTCAGTAAAATGATTAAATCACTTACAAAGTGTTCTATTCAAGCAAAGCCAAATTCATGTTTCAGAGCTTTATGTAATTAATTAAAGACAACCCACGTTCAAATGCTGGTTTTTAAAAGTAAAAAATTCTTTATAAATATCTACTTTTTATCTATATAAGTTACATTGATTGTATAAAACAATAAAGTCATTACTCCTTAACCCTCATGAAATGAATTTCACAAATAATTTCTTCTAGCGACTTACTTTGCAGAAAGCAGTGGGTTCACCTATGATGTGTTTTGTACTACACAGGCTACAGACTGAGAGAATATGGAAACACGAATTTTGCTGATATTGTAAGTACATATATTTTCCCAATCCATTCTGTCTCTAGCTGATGCCTGTATAGATATATATGCATCATTTCCCTCCTAATTAGAAAGAGCAGACATCTTTCCTGTAGAGGAAATAACATTATTAAGCCTGCTCTTGTCTTGATGGCTCACTATGCAGGCTATATTGGGATGAGTATCAAAATCCTGTTCAATCCTGTTAAATGGATCTCCAAGGCTCAACCACCTAATGAATCATTTGTGCTATTCCCAATCCAAGAGGGGTACCTCTCATTTGCAGGCTGTATATCAGAGGTGGAGTCAGCTGCCTTTGTAGCACACTGCAGCTGCAGCATCAGCATCCAGCACACAGAAACATACAGACAGACCTTGGTCTCAGCAATAACGTCAGAGAGATGCAAAAGTTCAAAAGTGTGGTGCCATTTGGAGCTCGTGTTAGTATCAACATCCAGCTAACATGGATACCATACCCCAGGAAAGACTGTTGATGCATTTATAATTTCAGCCCAAAATAGTCAGCATTATCTCAAACTCGCAGTGTCTCAGATTGTGGAAAGATCAGGGTCCTGACAACATTTGTTTTCTTTAAGTTCCCTCTTTCGCTAACTTAATGTTGGTAATTACATTTGTCGAACAAAAAAAAGAAAAAAAAAACCCCTTGTTTTCTTGAAGAAGACTGATAATACAGAAAAAAATGGTGGCTTGCTGGTTAGCACTGTTCCCTCATGAAGGTTGCTGGTTCAAATCCCAGATGGGTTTTTTTTTTCAACAGAGTTGTGCTAATGATTTTTTTTTTTTGTATATTTTCTTTTTTTTCCCCAAAAAAACATTCAGAATCTGGTAATTCTGGTAAACATTCAGAGACTGGTCATTTTAAATTCACCATAGGAATGCATGTATGTGTTTTTGTTTGTTTTTGTCTATGTGTGGGCCTGCAAAGGAGTAGTAACTGGTCCAATGAAAACCCCACTTTTTCTCCAAAGAGGCTGGGATAGACTCCAGCAGACCCTGTGACCCTGGAGTGGTTATGGAAAATATATGGGTGAAGAACTAATAACAATGCACAGAAAAACAAACAAACAAAAATTTTATTCAATGTTTTATTTAAAAGTAGTGCTGAGATAGCCCTAGCAGTAGCAAATACATAAAATGTTATTAGTTCATACACTTTCTTAAAAAAGAAAGAAATCTATTAAGAATACTTTCAGGGTGAGGGTTCAGTGAGCGTTCCTGCTTTGAAAGCTGGATGAAAGCCTGTTTTGTGGAGTTTGCAGGTCTCAGTGGAATTTACAGGTTCTCTCTGTACTTGCATAAATTTTCTCCAGGTTTCTTCTAACAGACCAAAAACCTGTGTGTTAGTCTGATTAGTGATTCTAAACTGACCGTAAGAATGATGAGTAAGGTTGTTTGTCTGTACGTGGCCCTGTAATGGACTAGCAACCTGCTCACATTCAAACCTTAACTTTTGCCCAAATACAGCTGGGACAGGCTCCAGCAGACCCCTCTGACTCTCAACAGGAAGAAGTGGGTATGGATGGCTAGAAGCTACTCATATTCATGCAATTTAAATTTTAGCAATACCTAACTCAAGACAGAAAAAATGAAATCTTTTCAAAAGGAAAAGCTCTTTACCTCATATTTTACTTTACAAATAATGTAATTTTTTTTTAACACATCTGCAGCTGTAGACTTGCTTACAAGTTTACTCATAGTCGGCAACTTCGCAACCTGGTCCACATAAAAACACAAAGAGTATCTAGAGTTAAATGTAACAATGTGTTGCACAAATTCTGATTAAAGTCTGTCGTGAGATTTCACCACAACAGCCCTGCTAGCATGGGCATTTTTCATCCCTGACCTCTGTCTGACCTGCAGAGCTGCAGCCTGACCGCGAGCTATGCATGACTAGTAACCTTCTCAGAATTTTTTAAAAATAAATAAATAAATAAATAAAGTGAAACCAGATGAACATCAAGTAATTTTAACTGATAATGTTGCTTTTGTAGAATCAGTGGCTGCTGATTAAAATGTCATCTAAAGACACATTGTTCCAGTTGGTGTTTCTGACTCATTGTATTGTCTGATAACAAAAGCCGAAAAATGTTAATAAGAACAACTTTGTTAGGAAGTTGTTCTTATAATAGAGAGAGAGTGAGTGGAGATATGAACAGAGAAGAAAAGCATGTGACACTGGTTGACAAAAGAGGTAATGCAAAACCTTTTCATTTTAAAGTAATCTCTATATTTTAAGAATATTTATATTCATTTTATACTATGGCCAAACTGTAAGATGTTAACATCTATAAATTACCTTAAGCATCTTTTTCTGCATTAGTAACACAATGCAATACACTGGCGTAATAAAGAAATGGTAAAAGATGTTAAAACTTACTGTTAATTTCGTGAAGCAGGCCCTGAGAAAAGAAACTGCTGTCTGCAGCTATCTGAAACTCCAGCTTCAAATATATCAGCAAACCTTTGAAGAGCCTTTGCTAAAACAAGCTCCTTTTGTGACTGAACTGCTTTTGAATTGTATGATTTATGAGGCAAATTTTGATGGAGGCAATATGAAATCTTTCAAGCAGTGCATGAAACGTCACTGGTGGTAAGAGAATGGATTCTTATTTACAGTAGCAGTCTAGCGTAGGGGACATCAGGGAACTTCCCTTTTCAACTCCATTTTGTACAGTTGGACATGAGGGC
This sequence comes from Zenarchopterus dispar, assembly GCA_028564865.1. Taxonomy (NCBI): domain Eukaryota; kingdom Metazoa; phylum Chordata; class Actinopteri; order Beloniformes; family Zenarchopteridae; genus Zenarchopterus; species Zenarchopterus dispar. Next base: position 12,641,306 of record JAOWBL010000005.1, on the reverse strand, counting down.
AGTGGAGGATTAAGGAGTGTTGTAGATGGAAAGGAAGACGAGAGTATTTCCCTGTCGACTTCTACAACGCTTGAGCAGTTATCTCTCTTACAGCCAAAGGGCATTTAAGTTACCAGATAAATCATGCTGGCCACAGTTATTTATGCTGTTTCATCTACAATATGTCTGAGTCCAAGCTCATTTTTAAGAATAGAGGCCTAAAAAATATTTCTTCTCATGTAGCTCTCAAGCTTTACTTTTAGTATGCTATTATTTTTTTAATTTCTTTTTACAGCTTATTTACCTAAATGGGTGAATTTTATATTTTCGCCTTGTGATTAACATTAAAAAACAGTTATCATTACTTTACTAATAGGTGCTTAGCACTGATTGTTGAACGTGGTCATTACATTTTTCAAAACATAGATCTTCAATTCAGCAGTACAAATATAAAAAATGGTCTAAATAGATTAGCAAACAATCTATATTACCAAAGATGCCTCACATATCAACAATATTAAGAAAAACAATCTTAAAGGGTGAAATGGATTTGAATAATGCAGTAATTTATGATATACTAACTAAAAACACATATATTTTGGATTTGATGCAGGATCATATGTAATTAGTATAGAGGAAACAGATCTGTACAAATATCATTAGGGTGATTTGTGCACTCATACACCCTTTATTGAGCCTTGACTCTTAAAATGTTTATCTCATGCTATCAAAAACCCTCATTACTTCATGAAAGCCTGCACTGCAGACGATGGATCGTGCCAGCTGAAAACACGACTTCAGAAGGATCAAAGAAGAACAATTTTGAAGGAAAACAGTGGCAGGAATAATAAGTGAGGCCTCTATTTAGCTGCAGAGCTACCTTAACAAAACCCTATTCCTACACAAATACACATCTATATCTGTCTGTCTGTCTGTCTGTCTGTCTGTCTGTCTGTCTGTCTGTCTGTCTGTCTGTCTGTCTGTCTGTCTGTCTATCTATCTATCTATCTATGATATGATTGCTGTTCCTGTGTGGCAGATATCTTGTGCAACTCATTCATGGCCCATCATTCACTTAGAGGCTGGGATACAGAAAGTTCAGGTACGCTACTGTAATTAACAGACATCCAGCTTTCTTATAAGCAGCAGCAGATTACATTTGGTGTTCATGGTTTTCTCTTACACTACAAGAGAAATCCATCGCCAAATATTTTAAGCTCTATGCAGACAGTCTACTCTGATCCACTTCTTTATAAGATCTGAAATCCAAAACATGAGGCATAAGAAGCATGAACCGAGACCTGATGAAATAAATATAATTAGTACTAGAGCAGATTTGAGCTTAGCATACATAAGCTGTTTCAGCTGTGTTTTTGAAGTTATTCATGTTGCGCAGAAAAGATATTCCTGTTGTATTAAATCTTCTTGTATTTACCCTTTCATCATGGTTACTATTGCACTGCACCTCCAAATGTACTGATATACTTTCTAGATGTGACGAAGGGGTATTTACCTCTCTTTTTCTGCTAAATTTCAGCTCAGGCTACCATCTATGAACAGGGGTCATGTTCACAAATTCAATTTCTCCACAATATGGTGGATCAGCAAATCTGTAGTGCAATTTGACATCAAAGCAAAAAATTTTATCCTTCATGCTGTGGACTTCAAAATGGTCATCAGGCACAGCTGTACAGTTCATTGATCAACTGAGACCATCATGCACTACAGTATGTCTGTCTTTTCCCATTAATCCAACAGATCAGCTGCTAACCTCAGCTGCCATGTGTTCATCAGACATATGAACATCTGAACATGAAACTGAGCTTATCTCCTTCTCTTCCAGACCATCAGCATTTCAAAAATTATTTCATGTGACAGACTTCTCACATCCTATCTGGACAGCTAATCTTGTACATATTTGGCTTCTCTACCGGCTGAGCTAAAGGAGGCTGTCCAACAGTGGTTGTTTGGATATTTAGCCAGTCAAAATATCAATACAATAATGTGAGAGGAAATAAAAACTAAATGTAAAATTGTTATACTTTCTTCTGCCCCCACCAAGCTTTATTTTACCCAGGGTCTTCAGAGTGAATGGGACTGAATAAATAGAATAGGATACACAATTTGTAAGTAAAAAGCATCTGGGACGGGGTGGAAAGTAGGGGATCGGCAGTACCCCACTACTTCCTCTCCTTCCGCTTTCTCTTTCAGTTCAGGTTGTTTTAGTCATTAGCTGACATGCTGATACCATCTAAGACACCTGTTCTTTCCTTCCAGTGCTGCTTCACCTCATTCTCTCTGTCTCCCTCTTCCTAATTTCCACTCTCTGCCTCCTCTCCTCCTCCTTCTTATCTGTTCGACAGGTCTGGAGAGAACAAATTAGACCTGCCAAATTAAGCCACACACAGAGCTCTAGCTCTACCTGAGGGAAGCTGTGTGGATATGTGTGTGTGTGTGAGGGGAAAGATGTAAAGACACAACAAATGCACGCAAACATGCAAACTCTTTGAAAAACGGGTAAAACTGATCAAATGAGATAGGCCTCAAGAGCTGGATTCTGTCCTAAATATAAAGAGGAGCGATAATTTGACCAGAGGAGAAATTACATAGGTTGGGGGGGTGGAGAGAAAGATTGCAAGAGTCTGAGAGAGAGAGATAAGAGAGTTGTTTGTGGTTTACACAGTAGCAGAAAGTAAGTAGTTCCATTTAGGTCAGAACTTCAGCATGAGGGGCTCTCACATTTTCCCACCATTTTCGTATATTTAAGGGTAGCACTTAGTGCATGATGCTCGTGGATCTGAAATGGCGATCGGCTCAAGTCTGTTTTCATTTTGCATACTCGCCCTGTTTTCTCCAGGTGCTCACTCCCACAGTGAAATGCATAAGGTTAATTGATCTTGAATTGGAGGGTGACAGTGGGTGGTTTACCGTTCTCTGTGTTAGATTTGTGATGGACTGAGCAGAGATCAGTGTACTCCAACTCTTACCCCATATCACTTGGGATATCACTGTACCACATGACCCTCCACAGGATAATGCTTGTACAGCTCACAGATGGATATGGACTCAATTCAACTAACCACATTTCCTCAGGTACTGCTCTTCAGTACACATTTACTTTTTTTCATGACACTTTACATCTTCAGCATCTCAAGGGGGGATATTCTGTTCAGAATATCAATTTTAGCTTCATACACTGAGACTGGACCAGGCCTAAGGGCACTCAAAAGCTGTTCCCCAAACAGAGGGTTGTTGGTTCAGTCCCAGGCTTTGTTTGCAAGGTACTGAACACTGCAACCCCACTGATGCAATCTTTGCTGTTGGAGACAGAACTAAACGTGAAAGCAGACTGTTGAGATAGATTCAGATTCGGACCTGTCAGATGATGAAAGAGATGAGGATGACTTTGAACTTGTGGCAAGATGGTGCAAGAAAAAAAAGGGGAGGAAGGTGGAGCAGGCTGCAGTGAACAGATACAGATGCAGGGATGAGCAAGAAATACTTTGTCCTCTGTGGGGCAGGAGCAGCATGTATGTTTTATTTCAACTTGGTCTTCCAGGCAAACCTGGGCCAATGGCTAAACAATCAGAAGTACAGCTCTCCGACTGTGGACTTTGTTTATCTTTGTTTTCTTTATGCTACTGAAAAGTCCTTTTCAGAGTTTTCATGGCAGTGAAAAAAAATTTAAAATAAAAAATTCGATTAAGTAATAAATAAAAAGAGAACTTACATGACACATATTTTCTTTGGTTTCTTGGAGCAGGCTGAGTCAGATAGACAATTTAGTTCGCTTTCACACAATATGATTTTTGACCTGATTAGCCAGGGTCAGAGCTCACAGACTGGTTGAAAGAAAACCCAGGAGGAGTTTTCAATCACCTATCGACTCATCTGTAAAGAAACGAATGCCGCACAGCAAGGCAGCAACAGCGCAAACTTTAAAGAAACACAATATGTCTTACCACAGTTTGAGTAGGTAAATACAAACAATCTGCTGCTACACAGCAATCCTTTACCCATTCACTCATAGTTTTTCTTTTTTGTTCAAGTTCTGAACAAATAATAGCACAAACAGCATGCACCGCTGTTTCTTCCCTTCACCCGTTTTCAAATAACTTGTGTTTCAATTGCTTTAGATATTGGGTGAGATATTGTTGTACAGTTAAAGCTAAAATTCTATAAAAGCTGGAAAATTATGTTGTATTTCATAGTTTTTCATGGTTTATTTTGCTATCTTTAAAATGTGGCATCACTGGCACAGGCCTGTACTTGGTTATAGCCTACTAGTTTGTTAACTAGACACTAGTTGATCTCAGGGAGTGACAGCTGTCAAGACAACAATCTGGATGACAGACAGTTGTCACACTTGGAGGAGATGAATCAGTTTTTGAAAACAAAACATAAAAGATCTGCATCTCTGTTCGCTGTCAGGGGAGATCCCCATCTATGTTAAACCATCGTGATCATGTATCATCAATACATACTCAATGAATGCACGCATACAAGTGCAAACAGCTGAAAACTTTGTTACTGAGTGTTAAAATAACATCTCTCCTCCTACACATGAATATATTTACAGTTTTAATAAATCCAGTCTTGAGGCTGCATAAAAACTAAAGCATGGCGGCTGAACTACTGCCTCCAGATATTCAACCAGTCCTATGATGTCACTTGCAGCAAAGAATTAAGAGGGCTGTTTGCTGCCCAGCACATTTAGAGTAAAACTGTACTAATTTATTTTTATTTTTCTCAGAAAAGCCTTACTTTTGCCACTTAGTTTTTGTGGTATATCTTGATAATTTACTGATGACATAAATAGCCATTTATTTTAGTACTCCACTTCTTTTTTAAGACTCATAATTGCAAGACAGTTGTAAAGTCTGAACAACACAGCAAGTGGTTGTTTCTAAAAGTTGTGTAGTCTGAAAGCAGTCCCAAAGATGAACCACATAACCAGAACCCACTCATGTTTTTTTTTTTTTAAAAAAAGGAGTGGAAGAGATACTTATCTGGTATTTTTGGTTGAATTAAGTTGTTATTATTAAGTTGTAATTAAGGACTGGACTTTCAGGGTTTATTTCCTATAAGCACAAACCCTGAAAACAATTTTAGCAAAAATTTAAAAATCAAGCTTTGCTTATGACATGCTTAAATAACATTATAAAACAGTAATACTAAATAAATTAAAACACAATTCCTACTTGTCTCTGTCCTTCTTTTTTCAGACAATAGGAGCACTTTTCAAACACCTCTCTGACCCTCTGCTCCTCTCTTTTCTTTTTCCTCTATATCAGTGTGGAAGAACATTTTTAAATCAGTTCCTGTCTTCTTTCGTATTCCTGACAAAATAGCAAAGCTAATCTTGAAATTCATTCATGTGACAGCTTTTCCCTCCTCCCCCCATCCCTGCAACTCCTCTATACTGTCGAATGGACGAGTGAGAAAAGGACAATTAGCTAATACGCTTTGGCATTATGCTGACAGCATTATTAGGACCACCCTCTCACCCTTTGTCCTTCCTCTTCTATCTTTCACATCATCCCTTTACGTCTCTGTCAAGTGCAGGAATACTCGAAGCTGTACGTAGACTATTACAGCAGCACTTATGCTGAACCCAAGTGTGATGAAATGAATGTTAAAAAAAAAAAGCTGACAAATGCAACATGTGTGAGTGCCTCACCACTAAGGAGTAGTAGATTTTGAATCCTGGCTTTGCAACAAAGTAATCATCAGACTTGAAGGTGATTCTGATAATGTTGTTTTTGGAGGTCAGAGGAGGTGGTGCAATCTGCCCACACCAGCTCCCCCAAATTATGGTGTTGGTCTCCGAATGGTCCTCCACTTCAATAAAGTCATACCTGGAGTGATATACAGAGAATGAGAGAAAGAGAGAAGGGGAGAAAAAAAATCACATGACCCTATGGTACGAAAAAAAGTACAGAAAATTGTAAAGTGTGAAGCTAAAAATAATGACTGTGATTATGTGTGGATCAGTGGGAGATAATGTAAGGCATTATTTTAAGTTTTTAGTATTTTTGGTTAAATTAATATGCTGCTTCACGAGGCATGAAAATCAGAGTGACTTAAAAGATGGTTTCAAGCAGTGCAACAACTGGATCACATCAAACATTCATCACTGTTCAGATACAAATCTAATTTTACTTAAGTGGTTAATATTGTACTTTTTTTCTACAGCCAAGGATTATATCTGTCATTTTATATAAGATGTGCATGTACATTTTAGCTGTTAAATGACTGGGTCTGCTCCTCATCTGTTTATGTGCTTGCTGCTGGAATCAAGATTTTGTTCAAATGAGTCGTGGAGGACAGAAAATTTGTGATTGCATCAGTTCTGCTCTAAAGTCAAAGCATTTTCTTTGCAAGTTAAATGCTAATGTGGCAACATGATCTCATTAATAATTCATGATGATATATTGCATCTATAATGTTAACTTGTCAGTATCTTATACCCTTGCTTAAAAAACCCCACTTAGGCCATATGTTGTATGTGGGAATTAATCAGCTTACAGATTTATATGCAACTATGACACAGATTTGAATACTCTAAAAATTCTCTACCTTAAATTGATTAGCCAAAAGCTGGCATTTGATAATTGGAGCACTTCGTGCAAAATGCTTGATGCACAGATGGAGATGCAGTTTCAGCTGCAAAACTTGCTTTTGTTCTTTGCTCTCTTGGTGTGCTTTTTTTTCCAGCCACAGTAGGCAAAAGTTATGAAGAATCATCTTCATGTAATTCCAAGTCCCTGGAGAGGGATGAATTGTTTTCCCATTGGGTATGAGTGGGACTTCATTGCAATCTGTCTCTACAAGTACTGAAGAGAAAGAGGTCTGGAGTAAAATTCAGGGAGCACTAAAGTGTTTAGGAAACCATGAATAACAGAACCACATTTTCTGTCAACACATCAACTCACAGGACCAAAAAGATTGAAAATAATTCAAGTGATAATATCATTGTGCATATCTGGACATTTCATTTGATTATGTTCTGCTCTTTTATGACACAATTATAGCTCCAGTCTGTATTGAGACAAATTCATATTGTATTCCCATACCAGTTCTTAAGTCATTAATTAAAACCTTGAGGAAATAAAATGTATAAAAATGTTGACTAAATGTACTATAAATCAATGCCCTTTAATTTATCAAATACTACACTTATATGGACTGTCTGTGACAAACAAGATTTGAAAAATTGGGCAACACTTTTATGTCATTCTCCCTACATCTCTCCCTTTTTTTCTTCTGCGGCTTGCCCTTGTCTTTTCAGCAAAATGCTTACAAAGAGAGCTGAGTGCATATGGGGATTTAACAGTCTATTTTCCTCTCTCAGCCCTCAAGGACAAACTTCTTATACATCTTGCCAAGTGAGAAAACTTAAACCATCCATCGCTCTCATGTCCTCTCAATCACTATTTATTGTTGGTGGTCTCATGTCCACACATAAGAAAATAATTCACAGACATTTTAATATTGTGGCCTGTTCACAATATTTGAAAATTGTTACACAATAAACTTATACCGTCCTTTCTGTTACTTCAAGCCATCCTCTCCATCACTCTTGTCTCAGATTTCAAATGAAGTTTGCTCTTCATCTGACTTTTCTCCATTATAGATGTTTGTAATGCATCAATGTGCCCCCCCGTTTGTCCTTGGCACCTCAATCTTTCATTTGTCTATTACATCATATATCGTCTGTCTCCTTTTGTCTTTTTTTATAAAGGCACTTTATGCCATCCTCCTCGACTCTCTATATTATCTCCTCTAATCTTATTTTTTGAATGCCATGACCACCCTCGCTGTCAGTTTTCTCTATTTTTTTTTGATCTGATGTTTTACCTGCACACCCCATCCTCAGGCTCCTCCAGACCAAAGTGTCCATCAAACTCCAGGTGTATGCGGCTCCCTGGCGGTGACATCAGTTTCCATGACAACAGCAGGTTGCGAGGATAAGCGTTGGGGTAGCGTGGGCTGTGGATGAATCCACCCATTGGTGTTACCGTGATGTTATCCTCTTTGCTGTACAAGTCTGTGGTGAGGCGATTGTTGTCTGTTAGTGGCTACAGCTAATCAGTTAGTCAGTCCAGTTCAGACACATGCCAACAAAAGGCAAATTTACATGCAAAATCAAACACGTGTGAATGCTGGCACTGACAAGCACATAAAATAAAGAGAAGCACAAAGCACTGTTAGAAAATATGACATGATTTGAGCAAGTTTAATACATAAACACATTCAAAATACTGAAATAGCTTGCTCAGACTTTTTTTGTGTGTTTTGTGTGCACAGCAGGACATTTTACAGTTCAACACCTACGTTAATACTTCTGACTGTCCCTGAGCAGGGAACACTGTTTCAGAAAACTGGGGCCTTAAGAGGGTATTTTTATATTGCATTTTTCATTACTACCAGCTCACGTATACACTGGTTCACACATGCCAGTAAATTCACACCTCACATCAACCTCTCCCATTTTTCGACCCTCTTAGATATTTTTCTAAGCCTGACCCAGGCTTGTGAACGCATACAAGATGTTACCAGAACTCATTTAAAAGCAAATAATATTAGTTTATCAAGAATCTTCATTTCCATTTTCCCCTGTCTGTTGGCAAGCTTTACATCATGATAAAAAGTCCCATGTTCATAGTTATATTTTGGTAAAAATAGGCCTCAAAATGTAGTGACACTTTAATCCATTTTCAGAAAAGGTTGGTATGACATGGAAAATACAAATTTAAAAAAATGCTGTGAAACTTTTGTATGTTTTGACTTTATTTTATTTTTTCTGATAAATTTAATCTCATTTACTAGTATAACTAAAACTGATGTCTGTTGATGATTTGATATAAAAGTATCCACAAAAGGCTTAGAGGAGCAAAGATGAGCAGAGGATCTCACTCTGTCCACAAATGTGTGGGAAAATTATTAAAATGTTCAAACGATGACATTTGATCAAAAAAGATTGGAAGGAATTTGCATGTTTCTACTTCTTCAGTGCATTTTATTGACAAAAAATTAAGGCCTCTGGAGGAATTTCAGTGCATCAAAGTTAGGTGAGCTTAAGGCCAAACTAGACACACGTGTGTGGCAGATCAAAATCCAAAAATGATTTTTTTTTCATAAAGTGAAACAATCAGGTAAAGAGACATCACACTCTTAGTCATCTCTTAGTGATGGATTGACCATTGCTTAGCAATGCCTAATAAAGATGTGGGTTTGTTGTTGTGTGGAAAAGAATCAGGTAAATATAGGTACTGTGTGAATTAAGAGCTTTTGTAAAACTACAACACTGTACAGTTTGGACCTTTAAAGTAAAATATGTGAACTTTGAAAATAAATGAGAAAGGAGTTGTGGCTCATGTGAGACAGAATTCTTTAAAACTTCTTTATAAACTTGTGTTGTGTGGCGATCAATTACACATTCATATGTCTACATGTCTATCATCGTTACAAAAAGTTTGAAGAAATGGCACATTTATTAACTTCTAGTGCCTCTATTAACATGTGTTGTAGCTGATTAAGAGCGCATTTGCAAATACAGAGATATTTTCTGGGATAAGAATTAACAAAAAACAAACCTCATTAATTGCCCTCAAAACTGCATTGCTTACATTCTTATAGCAGAAAAAAAGCTCTATATAAACACACACACACACACACACACACACACACACACACACGAAGAAGGTCAGTCTATGTGCTGAGGCAGGCTGACAGGGCTGTATTTTCTGAGTGGTGTTTTTTTTTTTTTTTTTTTTGCAGGAGAGCAGGATGAATAATCAAGACACCGCAGCATGCACCCTTGAGAGATGATGATGAAGCCTTGGCCTTCTCCTCCACCACTCTATTGCAAACTTCACTTAATTTCCTATCCCATCTCATGTTTTTCACTTCTCCCAGAGTTCCCCTTCTCATTGGTCATTCTGCTTTACCTGCTGATTCTCCATTAACCAAACAACTCTACCAAAAAGGTGCAATTCCTCCAACAGTAAGCAGGAGAGAACATTTTAATTTTAGTTTTGAGAGTAAGCTCTAATATGTGAACATGTGAGTGATGGTGATGAATTTGTTTGTAATGGGATTCTTCCACTCTGCTGATCATGAGCCCGATTGACTTTGTGGATTTATTCAGTCATGAAAGTACTTATGTGTCAGGAACTTTCACCCAATAATGTCTTAAGGGGACCATGGTTATAAATCTGTATGATTCCCAGTACTGCACATAAAGTCATTTTTGTTAGCGGTAGTGAATACAAGGTTCTGACACAGTCTGCATTTTAAATTTACAGACTTTTCCAAACTCAAACTTGCAGATTTAGCAGTGATTTTTTTTAGGTCAGTTTTATGATCTATGAATATAAACATCTGGATATGTATAAACTGGTTACATCTCTACAAGATATTGAATAAATAACTTTATATTTTTGTCCCCATATGTTTCTTTATATACATCTAAAAATCAAAACTGAAAAGTAGATATGACAAGTTAAATATTTCCATATTCATGGCTCAAGCTGAACCTTGTTTATTCATGATATCTAGGAAATCCACAATGAATGCAAACAAAAAGGTTTCTGATGATACCAAGCATTTCTGCTCCAAAGTTCAAGAAAAATCATTTGCTGTAAATCAAAGATAAGCATTGCATTCAGCTCTGAAAGCTGCAGTTGGAAAAAGAGGACAGACGATCAACTCTAGTTATAAGTCTTGCAGAATACAATATTTTCATCTTATGAAACTAGAGTCCACATTAGAGTAAAATCGATAAAACAGGGTACGCTTTAGAGCTTGGCTAACCAGTGACTAACCAACAACTATTAAATATAAAAAACACACTTACTGCACCTAATGTTGAGGTTTCACAAAACAAGCTCAAAGTAAGTCCATAAAACGTCTACTTCACTTGTTATTCTAAATATAGGGATACACAGGATATGGATAATGTCCCTGAGAAGCAGTTTCCATATTTCGGTGAAAAATAAATCGCCCTTATGCATAAATGTCAACACAATTAAATTTACCTGCAATGTATCAGCACAATAAGACACACTCTTTATTTTGGTACTTCATTTTATTAGTATAGTATAATGTTACATAATTATATTATTTATGTAATACCTATATAATTATACTACTTAATTAAATATAATTACCCTTCAGGGATTAATAAAGTGAATTGAACTGAATTAAACAGAGGAAGAGGAGATGGAAGGACGTGTTCACGACATCATGAACTATCAAAGATTCTTTTATTCAGTCCATTCACTTTTCTACTTCACAGTTCATCACTTTTCTGACATGGTTGTGCTCAGAATTAACCTACATGGTTGGTTACATTTCTGTTGGGTAGGTCTGTGCAGTTACTGTAATTGTTTCTCATCATGATTTCAGTTTCGGCTTCCAATGATCACAAAAATAGTGTGATTGAAAAAAAAAAACAATTATTTTGCCTTATCTTCAGTCTTATGTATCTGAATGACTTGCAAGCTTCAGGCATAGGCTCCATTTAGCCATGGATGAGTGGTTCCCAAGTCATGTTGACTTGCGTTTCTGGCCAAAAATATTGAAGGGATTAGTTTCACAGCTCTGCCACCATTTGCTATGTTGGCCTGATTCATTTTTATCTAGTCTGAAAGTTTATTTAGTCCACAATTTAAGTCTAAACAGGGAATCTTTGTCTGATAAATGCAGCATGCTTTAAAAGTCAGTTGATAATCGTTTTACCCAACTGTGATTTCAGTGTTCACCAGCATAATCATTATAAAGACTTTCCCCCCACATAATCAATTAGCCCCACAACAGGGTTTAAATGTTTACATCACCTGGACTTAAGTGTTTCAATATTCATGGAAGCAGTTGTGATCTTACACGAGCTCCAACCTACGTAACACAACAGTGTTCAGTTATATTCCTCTCAATGTTTAGCCATAAATTGCAAAATTGCAGCATTTGAGATATGTGGACAAATGTATGAAATGTATATTTTATACAGGATTTTATGGGAGAGTTCATAGTTAGAACTCAACATGAAATAGTCTTGCACATAAACCTTGTAAAGTCACCTCGCCATGAACAAATTCCTGAGACTGCATGTTAATGCATGTACATATACTCTTTATCATAAGTGCACCAATTCATGCACTTAGGTATAAGTGTTTGTGTAAGCATTAAAAAGAAAAAAATAAGACACTAAGTTGAGAAAATATGCAGATATACCTGAGCAGTACAGGCTTCATTTTAGATATTGCTCCATGCTCACATCATTGACCTTAATATAAATTATGCAGTGATGTCAGTGACAAAATTGGAAATTAATGCAAATGATATAATAATTAGGAAAGAGGTAGTTGTTAAGTATCAGTCTGGAGAATTGACAGCCCCTGAAAGTGGAAGCTCTGTTTCAGGATTTAGGGTAAATGGCTCGTGGGAATAAGGCTTCGGCAGGATACTGAAGGAAATATGCTGTATGTATGTATATTCTATTTATTTTTTACTTTTTACATTTTCAGTCATGCTTTAAATCCCACTGGATCTTTGTAGGAGACATGGCTTCTTTAAACATTCCACTGACCATTTACAAACCAAGATCAAAGGCACATCTATACTTTAACACCTCTCATTAAAGTAACAGGGCCTCTGCTCTTCAGCTTAATATCTTCTATCACTTCAAAACCTAACACAAAGTTCATGTTCTGAGTTCTCGGAAAATATGTTGATGCACTGATAACATCACTGACTCCGTAGTCCCTACATTTAGACACATATCTCTTTCATATGCACACATGCACAGGTACCTTTCAGACTCTTGAGCTGACACTTAGGTAAATGTGACAGTGATACAGCATGACTGGTAAGTCTGCTTGTGCAAAGTAAAGTGTGAATAAGTGTGTCTGGGAATGTGTTAAGTTTCAAGGGAAAAGTTTTGGATCCACTCGTGTCAGTGAGGTTGTATGTGAATAAATTCTCACTAATTAAACTTGGCTCTCCCACCTCCAGTTCCAGGGTGTGATGTTCTTCGTGGCTCACATATCTATTTCTGATTCAAGTGCCAATCACGCATTAATCACTTAGCAACATGGTGCATCACAGAATGAAAAATAGCTCTTGTGTGAGTTTTCAAGTCATATAGCAAGGCTTGATTAAAATAAAACAATCAAAGAACAATATATTAATTTTCATTTGAAGGCTTAATCAAGAGCTAATTTTGTATAAGACATTTCTTTGCCAACAGATGACTTAAAAAAAAAAACAAAAAAAAAAAACTAGTCTCCACTCAAACCCTATGCAAACCAAGCTCTGCTTTTCTCAACTGACAGCTGATATGTTCTCACTCAAAGACGTATTCCCACAGGACAATACCTGTAACAAGGTGACCCCATTTCCAACATCTGTCATCCTCTGCCTAACACATCCAGTCTTACTTTCATCTCTTTAAAATTAATTCTCATAAAGCCAGCACAAGCAAAGAGGACCCACATAACATCTGTGCTTTCATCTACAAAAAAAAAAAAAAACGTTTTGAGCCCCTGAGTCCAGTTTGATGAGGTATGCTCTTTAGTCAGTTCTTAATAACTAGTTATGAATTGATCATATCAAAATCTACTTAACATAATGTGACAGCTGTGTTCAGATAAGTGATCATTTGCTTTGATGGACATTTACATTTTAAAAAGATGGTACTACTAATGTGGTGTTCCAGTTTGGCTGTGTACTACAGAGATGTCTGTATTCTTACAACAGAACTTCAGCAGGAGATGACAACCTGGAAAAATATGAGGTTTTCAAATACTGACAGCAGCTCACATAATGACACTAGTTTATAAGACCAAAGAAGTGCAAAGTATTGTGGGTCAGATGTCAGATCTCAGATCAGTGCAGTAAAAATAACTAAAGACTGAATTAACAGTGAGAGCATGAAATGTTTCTAAGGTTATGCACGTAAGTTTAAAGGCAAGTAAACAATGCTATGCTTCAGTCAAAATACTCATTAATGATAGAAAAAGATGCTTGAATTTTTAATTTAACTGTAATACAACAAACCTTTTAAAACACACAAATTCATGTAACTATGTTTTGTTTTACATTTTGGAGAATTGCTTCTCACTTTATTTCTTTCTTTGAAAATATTGCAGTTAGCTGCTCATTGGTTTATTCAACTTTGTTAATCATGTGCATCGTTTCCCATTAACTCCCAAACTGATAGTAAACACAGTGAGTGTGTGTTAATGTGTGTGTTTATGACACTGGTTGTGGATACAGTGTGTTTGCATGTGGACATCTGTTCACCACTGTATATGGATCTGTGTTTCTATGCATGAGTGTGTATTGGCTGTTGATGTAGGAGGCTTTACTTGCGCCCCCTGAGTATTTCTACCCATGAGATACAACCAAAGCCTTTTCCATCTGGCTGAATGTTAGCTCAAGAAATGTGTGTCTCTGTGTCTGTGTGTGTGTGTGTGTGTGTGCTTGTATGCATTGCTGTGCTGCTTATCAAAGGCTTTGCTGGCTCCACTGTTTTGCCACTCTCTCATGGCAAATCAGCTTTAAATATTCTTTCCTGTTTCTCAGTCACGCTCACAAAAGCATAGAGGCATGAAAAAAGACATAGACACACACACATACGCACACACCCTCAGGGTGAATGCTGCATGCCGAGGGGTGTCAGCTTTGGTCAGCATCGGCTCTCACCCCACCTCTCCCTACTACTACTTCTTCTCCTTCTTACTTTCCTCAGTTCCCTCCATCCTGCAGCTTCTTCCCATCCCCGGTTTCCATCTCCTTCTGACCGCAACGGAAACAGCGAAGCTCTGTTTTATTCTTTCACTGGCGCTGGCTCATAGACACTCTCATGTTTGATAATATTTATGCTTCTAGATCAAGCCAAAGCTGTCTAAATTATCTGTCAATACTTACTAAGCACATTGTATATTGCTCCTACTTTACTCTCCTCTCTCAAGATTATTATCTTAACAAAGTCCTATCTTTGCTGCTCAAACCAATTATGAGAAAAACTGCAAATCTTTGCAGTGTGCTGAGAACTGGGATTTTGGGATGAAGTGATGACATGATGATGTGAGGCAGAACCCAGAAAGAACTGAAAGACAGAAGGAACTAGTTATTCTCTACTCTAAATATGTGTCAAATAAAGGGTGCTTGGGAGTCTACGGGGTATTTAGAAGGCTGCATAAGAATTCATCTGATGTGCTGAGGGTCCTGGCGTATGCATTTTCATGAATTATAAAGCAAGAAGGCTCTACACAGTGGGACACAACACACTGGCATGATGGTAATTATACTGCAGTCAGTACACAGCAATGTTTTAGTCTATTGGTTCCCATGGCAAGACAAGTTTATTTGTACAGCCCATTTCAGCAACAAGGGAATTTAAGGTGCATTACATTATAAAAACATAAAAAGTAAAGAGAAAAAAAATATGAGTTACAGTGCAGTGGCATAATAAATAAAAGTTAGACTTCAGTAGGAGTTACAGTTTAGTACTGAAATTAACATTGTTTAAATTTATATTCAGAATGGTTTAAATAATTCAGCTGGAAACAAATGAGTTTTTAACCTTAATGTCAAGGAACTGAGGGTTTCAGCATTCCTGCATTTTGTACCCAGAACTGTGAGGCATAAAAACTAAATGCTGCTTCACCGTGTTTTATTCTGAATATAAGGTGTACATGGAAAGTATTTATAGTGTTTATAGTGTTTAGTGTATAAAATAGTATTTATTATTTTATACAAGTTTATCTCAACCTTTATTCAAAACAGTTTATTTGAAAAACCTAATTTTTCTTAAGACTTACTTAAAAAAAAAATCTTAAAATGTAAAATTCATGCCAAAACTCAGTATGAAGTGGTACGTATAGTGGAGAAGCAGAGATCTGTGAGTTGTTGATTGATGCAAGCTACTGAGCATTAGCATTACATTGGCAATATGGTGTTATTTTAGGCTGGAAAATCATATTACATACCATCATACTAACTACACAAGGGTGCAATTTCCAGAAGTGCCAAATGTTATAAATAACACAAGCAAATCATTAAGCATTCCCCAAAGAAAGCCAGAAACTTACAGCAATGATGTATAAAACTGTCAAATTCATTGTCCTGGATGACCAACCCCATCACTCATTGAAGCTAAAGGATTTTGCTATACAATTGAACATTTAAAGCCGTGGTGCAGTTTCCCAGGCTTGAAACACATCTCTGAAACTGGACCTCCTATGTGTTCAGATATCAACATATAAATACTATTTACTTTACATATCTGTGGCTGCACTTTGAGATGAATTCCTGAATTTCTTTACCTCACAGATTAAGTAGATATATTCTTTATTTGATGGCAATTTTAATACTGGTATAAGATCAGTACTTAGTATTGGCCAATACACAAAGCCCAAGTATCAGAATTGATATTGGAATGTGGGGAAAAAATCGAATCATAGCATCTCAGAAACTAGCACTGAGAAAATATCATACTAAATACACAGCTATGAAAGATTTGCATATCACAGCACTTGAAACATTGGCCCATGTCAGCATTCATTTGCCATGTACCATAACTGTTGTAACAGGAAAACAAGCACTCAGGCCCAGTCTTGCATGAAATTTCCCCTTTTATCTCCATTTTTCTCAAGTGCTCATTTCAGATCTATCCAAAAATCTTTAGCAATGTTTAGGTTGGGTAGTAAGGACAAACCTTTGCCTCTTAGTAGTTTAGCGCATATTGTATATTAGTTTATGGTCACTATGATGTTGTAAAACTTCTTGATCTTTGACTTCCTGCAATGATAAGATATTTGCTTTTAGAATTTTCTGGTATTTAAGTGAATCAGTTTTTGCTTTTAACATTGAACTGTTCACCGAGCAACTGGCTGCAACGAAAGCCCAAAAAATGACCAAACCACCCCTGTTGGAGACGTGGTGGTTCCGTGACCCCCTCCCCTTTTTAAAGAATATCATTAAAGCCAAAGGTCTGTTTTGAATTCATCAGTCTATACCATTTTTTTCCCCCAAAAATGGGTCAGAGTATTCATTTTCACACTTCTGATGCTGAGTGTTTCAATGAGGGCATGTTTTTCTTCTGATCACTCACCCATGATGATGATATTTGTGTAGGCGTTGATGCAAAGTAAACCAATGCAGCTTCACTTTAGTCCACTTAACCGTGTTCTTCAGTCATACAGTCAATAGTTTGATTAACCATTTAGCTATTACAAGCATTTTATCTTAGAAGGTTTCTCAATTGTATATTATTTCAGCTCGACTTCCATTGTTTCTATGAACTGCCATTTTCCTCATGAAATTACACTTAAAAATCAAAAGATCTGGATTGTTTGGACAGGTTTGAAGAGTCTTTTTATAAAGCATTTTAATTTGAATGGCCAGGCCTTTAAAAACAGCAACTCTTAAGAAAACTGCAGTATTAAGTCAATTAAAGTCTGACATCTTGGCTCTTGTTGCACATCTTTATTTCTTTCACCCTAGTAATATATGAAAATTATATATAAAATGCAAACATTATACACTAAGAATGTTAAAAAATAGCTTTTATGTTTGTCTTAATGGCTTTTGGAGACCAATTGCATCTTCTACTGCCTAGCAGTAATGGAAATTTTGACCATGGAGACCAAATTTTGTCTGTCATTATACCTATATACCAAGCATTTCTCCCACTCACTTTCTTTGTCTTGATGTTGGTGTATTCCCTCATCTTCAAGACAGTAAAAATAAAAGTTCATTATGACCTAGCACTTGTCCTTACAGCCCCCCTGCCTGGGGACAATTTTAATACAATCCAAAACACAACAGGGTGTTTGTGCCTCTGCACTCTCCACTCATAGGAGAGGTAACACCCTCAGTATGCGTCTGTGTGGGTGGATGTTTTCAGTGTGACAGCGTCAGCATGTGAGGGTTTGCATGAGAAAGAGTTTGAGTGCTACAGGGGCGTTGGGGTGAGCACATGAGTCTGTTTAAGGATTTTGGAGATTTTGTGTAAGTGAAGTTATGTGTGTTAATATATGTGTGAGAAAGTTTGCATGTTTTTTTGAAGCTTTTTTGAACAAAGGCATGTCCTGTGACACAGACAGGAGGGGGTGTTAGACAAACAGTCGTGGATATGACCACAACTTTGTTTACTGAGCTGGAGGACTCCATGTCACTCAGAGTGCACATCTTTTCATGGTGAAAACACTAATGGAAATGAAGATGAAAAGGATGAGAAGCAATATTGACAGGAAGTAGAGATGGACAGTGACATCGATGAGACAGAGGCACGGAAAGACAATGAGTGAATGGAGTAGAGTAAGACAAATGCAAGAAAAAAAGGGACTGATGGGAACTGAAGAGAAAAAAAACTAAATGCAATGACAAGAGAAGATAAGGAAGGACGGGGCGGAAACCATGGAAATGCAAAAAGGAAACACATACATGGCTGCTGTGAAAAGAACAAGGAAGGCCCCAAGATACCTCAACACATCAAACAGTGTGCGGGCTGCACCACGGAGCATGTCTAAACTGGACTCATAAATAAACAAAGGCATTAACTGCTTCTTGGGCATCTGTGAAGTAATGTGTGTGTTTCTCTAAGTGTTTCACTCACTTTGTTGTGATGTGTACCAACTCGTGTAACTTCATCAGCATCTTGTTTTTTTTGTTTTTTTTTTGTTTTTTGTTGTTGTTTTTTTATCTGTTTCAAAGGATGCAAAAAATGAATGATCAGTAGAAAACCACTAGTTACAATGCTTTTAATATTTTCTTTGATACTGGAGCTTTTCCGCTGGTCTGTACATATCCCCCTGAAGGTTTCAATGGTCCTTTTGGGTCTTTGATCAGTTTTAGCATCCACTTAACTTTCACAAGTGCCTCTCAGGCATCTACTTGACTCAACTGACTCAACACCCTTCCGCAAATTAGCCCAATGGATACAAAGGAGATGGATAGGATGCTCTTTCCTAGGTAGGGTATGATATTGGTGGTTATAAAGAGGACAAGGTAAAATGGAGTCCATCAAAGCACTTTTAACTCAAGCAAGGCAAATGATGTTCTGTACTGTAAACAACACAGAAATAAGCAAATATACTTTAACCTTGTTAAATATGTGAAACTTAAATCAGTTTCAGTGATTTCCATGTATTAACACTTTTGATCTGCAGGAAAACTGGTTCTTTATTAAACCACTCTTTATGAAATAATTGTGAAAAATAAAAAAATAAAAAGAATAAGAAGAAATAGTTTTCACAAAATGCAACCATGAAAATGATTTTGTAATCACAATATCAGTAATTGAACATTCAAAGACACTTTAATCAACTGTGGCAAGACCATTTGCTGGATTGTGTAGAAATGTCTAATAAAGCAAAGTAAATAAGTGACAATCTTATGCAACAGTGGAAAAATTCATCCTCCACTTGTAAAAGAGATTTCAGAGATTTGAATAGTTCCTACACATGTCTCGCCATGATGCTGCCAAGGACAAACTATCCTGTTCTGTTCTGCAACATTAATGTTGTGTGATATGTGTCAAGTCTAAATATCCTATATCAAGAAATTTTGACAATCAGTTAAATTGATTATGCTGACTAATCGCACAGCTCTAGAGTCCACAAATGCACATGGAAAGTCCAACCAACACAGAGCAACATCTGATGCAAAAGCTGCAAGCTCTGGTAAGATTTTCCAAAAAAGAGAGCCACTGACTTAATTGGTGCTGTGCAACTACTAGAAAAAGTCAAATATGCTGAGGGAGGCTTTGTCAGAGAGAATTTCCATTTTTTTGGAATGATATTTTTGACTGAACAAAGACATTGTGAACATTGCAGAGCTATTCACAGGGTGAGAAGAATGATAAACATTTAGAGAGTTAAAATACTACATATCAAATATATTATTTTACTTCATCCAGTTCAAAGTACATGTAAAATGGGTAATCAGTGTATATAATTTTAACCATATCTGTATAATGTTTGTGAAGCGTGGCAGCACTGGAGTCAGGAAGGTCCACTTTTCACGCACCTGCTTCATTAAGCAGGTTCCACACAATACAATATCCACTAATATAATACAACATTAAGCCTTTCACCAAGTTAGTATTAGATACAGAACAGCATTATACGCATTTCACAGAAGTTATATTAAATTCTAGTGGAGTTAGTTCACACTTCAGAGAGTTTGACTGGAGAGAATATTATAAACAAAGAAGCAATTAAAACACAATCGACTGTGCCATCAGCTTCACCATTATTAGTGGACAGGCGCAGTGTATTTATGTCACATAAAATACCAGTATCATAGCATTTAATATTATTTCAGTACCAACCAGTTCTTAACAGGTACCAGTTTTGCAGTGGTTGTCAGTGAGTCTTTTATTGTGGGTCCACAAAACCTGCCATCTTTATAACAATGTAATACAAAAAAAGGCCAACACCCTCTGAATACTTACAGAAGTAAATAAAGCTACTTAGTTTTGGTTATGTGTACTGCATGATGGGATAATGTGTTCAATAGGACTTTTATTCAACATATTCAAGAGATTTACTTTAACTTTTAACAACCTCGAATCCAGGTTGAGTTGTGAGTGAATGAAAACAGAACACAGCTTTACTCTTGTTTCCACAGGCTAATCTCTGCACCGCACAAAGCTAACATCTCTTCACTCTCCTTGGACTGTGCCGGTCCACTTAGCGACCTCCCATCCTCTGATGTGACGTGTTGCTGTTTAACACCTTGGCTAAGCTTGCTGAATAATGCATAGAGAAGCAACACTGGCTGAGTCAGCACCAAGGACAGGTCAGTGGAGATGCGGCGTTTGAACGGCCCTGGCAGCCTTGACACATGGATGCAAAGGAGGACCACACAAGCAGCTGCGGAGCTGCTCCACGCTTTTACATACATACAGGTAACAGAATGCATAGCTGTGCAAACTAGGAAGACTCGGGTTAAATGCATAATCAATGCATATTAAAATTTCTTTCAGGGTCAACACATTTGCAACGGCAAGCATAAATTATGTCCAACCTGTAAACTATGACAGTGCCTAATTCATATCAGTAACTTCCTCATCTACATGTTTAAACAACATAAAAGCTCATGAATAATCATCAGTATTTTTAGAACTGCATTAATCATAATGAAAATTATGCTAAATGTCTTATTTTACCATCCAAGCTCCTTGCAAATGCTGCAATATCTATTATAGTTTTTTATTTTCTTTCATACTTAAACACGTAAATTGTACTTGCATTCATAAATTCAAGGAGGAGAGAAAGTAAGACAAAGAAGCTAAGGGGTGTTGGAAGCCAGCTCAGGTTGTGACAACAAACTCAGAGGAGGGTTTGAAGGAGGGGCAGGATAGAGGGAAGGAAAGGATGAGGGATGAGAGTGGCTTGTCCCTATGTAACATCCCGCAGCGTGATGGAGCGTATTTATGGGAACCTTGTCAGCAATATCCTCCCATGTGAGCGCATGTGTCTTTGCAGTGTATGTGGGTTGATAAAGAGTGTTGCCTGACATGTGCACGATCCTCTTCTCAGTCCCGAATCTCCACTATTTAGGTTATGAACTGCTGCTGTCGTAAAATAGAGGGAGATTTTTCTCTTTTATATAATTAAGACTTATAATTGCACCAGGGCTGTTGTTTGCCACGTATCACACAAGTCCCGGGAATACTGCTCCAATCCCACTAACATCTGTGCTCCAAACTGGCAAATGTCATCTAAACCACCTGGGACGCAGTCACACCACAGGCATCTTATAGATTTGTCGGGCTCTGTGCACGTTTGAATATGTGTGTTTGTGAAGGTTTGTGACTAATTTTCAGTTAATCTGTACCTACATGAAGGGTTAATGTAATAATGTGTGTGCTTGTGAGCATGTGAATGTGTGTGTTTGTGAGGCTTGTTAGAGAAGCAGTTGGTCCTTCCTGACAGCTACTGCAGTCTGAACAGCAGGGCTGACAAGGACAATCAATTAGCCCTGATTTGCACACACACACACACACACACACACACACACACACACACACACACATGCTCACTCACACACATACAGAGATATACACCAAAATGTGCACAAAATTAAACAGAAATGATAAAATGGTTCTGAAAAGTTTGTGAGCGCCAGCATAAATAACAAAACATCTGATTCTCAACTCTTAAATGTACACAAAGATAACCCAGTAAATTTGTCTTTTTTAAAAAAAATTTAATTAAGAGTACATACGTCCATATTATGTAAAAGTATGTGACCAGGCACAGATTCTTCAGTAGAAAATGAAATTAGAGTCAGGTGTTATCAAGTAATGGGATGTCAGGTTGGGTGGTGTGCTATAACAGCTTAGTTTGATTTATATCTGTTATATCAAGCAGGATATAAAGTGAAACTGTTCATGTCGATACAGTTTGATGTTGCATTAGATAACCTGCTTCTTCTGTAAGGCTACGGCAGTACAGGTGTAACTCCTCCCTCACCTACCCTGCAGGCCCCCCTCCCTCTGTGTCTGTGAGCTGCAGACTCACTCCTCACTGTTATCTACTGCCAAATTTGAGGATTTCAAAAAGAAGATTTAAAAAAAAGCTCTCAGCAAGAAATATAACTACAAAGACAAAGCTTTTGCTCTCTAAAAAGAACATTAATACCGACCTACAGTTTGCTAAAGACTGCAAGCCAGAGGGTTTGCTAAAGATCACACCACTGGGATTCTGGATATGTATTTTGCAGATGATTCAGATTAACTTGTGAGCTTTATATTACACGAAAGAAAATAACGTGTTCCTACATATAAACTTATCTCATGGAGTGAAAATGATGGCATTAGTTTTAAGTAGCAAAAGCCCATGACGTAACAATGATCAAAACATGTGGGACATCAAACCTGGTCCAACAACTGAAACAGCATCATCTTTCTGGACATGCACAATGTCATAAAGCAAAGAAAATCAGGCTAAAAAACATCCTGGTACCATTCACAATAAACACAATCACAAAGAAGGACATCTGGTATTTTTTGAACATGAGTAAAAAAAAAGGATTAAAAATTATGACACATCACCTGAACTCAAGGTACACAATGCTGCATGACCAGAACCATGTTTCATGCCACAGACACAGCCTCCTGAAGCTGGGCCCAATGCAGACATTTCAGCATCGGATGCCAGCTCAATGTTCGTTTGAAGTCTGACTGCTCAGTTTTATATACTGGTATGTCCTTATGGTTAAACCCCTGTAGCTGCTAGCCTGGAGCATTTTATTTTCTGGATTTTCAGAGAGAACGCCCCACAGCCTGCCTCAGTTTTGGAGAAAATCAAAAACTTCATGGTCAATATTTTTTCCATTTGAAATGTTCAATTAAAAGAAAATTACAAAACTAGTTGATTATAATTTTAGATAGAATCTCAGTCAAGCCTTTAAAAAAAAAAAAAACTGGAACTGCCCCAAAAGGATGTCTTATAATGGACATTTGACTAATTTAAATATACAGGTAATAAAAAATTACATAGGCAAGTATATATAGTTCATTTTCTTCATATTTATATCATTTAATGTGTCAAATCTCCCGTTGTTGATTTAATAAATAAGTAATAAAAAGAATTTTTTTTAAAAATTCTGCTGTGTACATAGCACATGTATGTGTGTCTGTGTGTGCATATATGTGTGTTTTTTATGCCCCAGCTGGGTTACAGCAAGTTTATCAAAAAATCAGCCTCCCTCTAAGGACTGTTTGGACGCAGTTTGTGGGACTTTTGTGTGTGTGTGTGTGTGTTTGCTCAAAGCGTTGTGTGTGATGCTGAGCAGATGCTGATGTTTTGACAGCCATCCTGCTCCCAGTCTGTCTGCCCTCACATCAGCTGTTCGTGTCCGTGAGAGTGCATTCTTATATGTTTGTGTCAGGAAGAAGAATGAGCCCAAGCGCAGGATTGCCTGTCTTTGTCTGTGTGTGTGGTTTCAGCGCAGGGTTAAGAAGTGGGCTGACTGTCAAGTGTGTGTCTGACCTTCTATCTACCACTGGGATCACTTATCCTGCTGCAGGCTCTACAGTAGCACATCGCATCATCCTCCTGCCATTCCTCTTCCCTTTTTTTCCCCTGTCTTTTTCCTGTTTTAACTTTTCTTCCTGAAACTGTCTCATTTTTTTCTGTTTTGATTGCCCTCCAAGGATGCTTTCTCCACTTTCTCCTCCTCGTCCCTTATCACCAGTCGTTCTCCTCGACTCTGTATTTGTATTCTTTGCTCCTTCCTCTGCACTCTTTCTTGCTCTCTGCTGCTCAGGTACCAAAATTCAGAGCGTTAACGATGAAATGAAAAAAGGAGAGGGGAAGCTAATGAAGACAAGAGAAGACAGGGGTAGAAGAAGAAATGCTGAGACGTGCAAATGAGGAATCAGAAAAGGAGAGGGGGAGAGAGGCGGGAGAAATGCTGACAGTTGGAGAAGGAAAGATAAAAGTGTTTGACAGAGGAGGAAAAAACGAATCTTTTTCAATTGTGTCAGGACACCATTGTCAGTGTAACAAAGACATAGTTCTCACAGTGCACTAGAGGATTTGACAAACAGTTTTTCTACAACACACACACACACACACACACACACACACACATATACAGTGAAACACAGTGTTTATCTCTTTCATTCAGCTGGGACAAATCTCCTGGGGTGAAAAGAGGGCCAGCTCTCCTCTTTCTGTGGTGTCACTTCTGACATTTGTCATGTTCTCAAACTTACTTGGGCCTGCCGGCAGAAACCTACTGATATCATAACAGTTTTTTGAGGATGTGTATTTTGTACTTTAAAGTTTAAGGGGGTACTTGATACATGTGGAAGGTTGTACTCCTTTGTGTCTTTATCTTCAGAATACATCCCAAATTTGACTCCTTACTGGTGTTACTGTATTTCACCAAAGTTTTGTTCTTAATTAGGAGTCAAAGATTATTCTTCAATCACAGTGAATGACTTAATAGCTGAAATTTGCTTCATTTATTTCTTTCTCTCCCCTCCTAATGTGTTATTGACCTGCTGCACCACAGGTCTACATTGAACTTGGTTTGCTGTGCTGAATTGATTGCAAATGAATGGTGATGTTTCAACATATTCTCATTAAAAGTTAAAATGGATAAAAGACATACTTAAGGGTGGGTATTTTGCTTACTCTCTGGGCTTTATAATACACAACATATAGAGCTGAGTGGTGGTAAAAATGATCTCATCATGCTGTGTAGGTATATTCTAGGGCTGGGCGATGAATCAATTTTAGTGACTAATTTGAATTTTTGTTTGAAAAATGAAAACGCAATTTCCCATTTAATATGTATAATTATGACATGGCACAGCCACTGCTTCCACAAGCCTCTGTTTTTCCTCAGGAACGGTTTCTCCGCTTGCCTGGAAGTGGTTGGTGTTGGCGCCATCCCACGTTGTGCAAACAGCTGTCTGCTCTGACGTCTGACTCTAGTTGTCAATCATATGTGGCATTTAAAGCAGGAGCATAGCTAAATTATTTCAGCATCTTAAACAGAAGCATACAGCTTTGTTGGACAAGTCTGTGTGTGTGTGATGTAAACTGTCCACTATAAAGTCTGGCTATAGTTCGTGGCAACTTAAAGCAGCAGCACGACTCATTTATTCCACCATCTGAAATGACACTAGTAACATCGTTTTCCCACATGACTAGAAGACCTGTTGGAGAGACAATACAGATGAAGTGGCGAGTCACATCACAGGTTTCATCCAAGTACTGAATTCAATAAACCCCATACTGGCCAGCTTTAGTATAGCTATAGAGGAACAGCAGCAATGGAGGAACGGTGTTAATGAGTGTCTTTCTACCTTAACTTTTCCACAGAGCTGAAAAGATTGATACATGGTCACAGACTAAAGCCATGAAATGCTATAAGAGCAGCTGCGGACTCAAGTGGACACAGGAAACACAGCAGATGTTTTAGGTGACAAGTGGAACGGCAGAAATGGCAAAAAAAAAAAAAAAAAAGCCCAGAAGGACACAGCTTGACTACACTTGATGCAAAAGGTGTGAAGATAGCTGTCAACAGTCCTTTTACATATTTGGGTTTTGTAACATTAATGGCTTTTTCACTCTGTTAAAGTGAAAAACATTCAACTACTTTAACGTCAATGATTGTTACAGCTTCCATTCAGTCATTTCCACACCAGTGACAGAAATGGATAGTATCATTAGGATTTCATTGATACCAAGGCAGGTAGCTTGTTAAATAATTTCCACCAAAAACAAAGACGTGACATATTTACATATGAAAAACTTCTACACTTCTGAAACATTACAGACTGACATTGCTAACTGATTTTGCTGTCATCTACTATGTCATGGCATTAAGACAGAAGAACCTTCTGTGCAGCACTGCTTAAGTTTACTTACGTACTTACATATACTTTTAAAATTAACTTTAAAAACTCGTGCTCCCCTTTCTAAGTTAGATCTTTTTAACCTCCTAAGACCTGACATACACATATGTGTACATCACACATTTTGTTGTCTATGTCATAATGTTTATTTTCTTAACTGGGGCCAAAAAAAAAAAATGCACCAGGTCTTAGGGGGTTAATTATTTTTGATGTCTTGAAGTCAAGTTTGTATTGACTATAATGCACACTGTATGTTACACTTGTCTGTCTGCATCAAGTAGTACTGTGTAAGCACCTAAAAATATTTGAAAAGCTTAAAATGTTCAGCTTGTGCTTTCTTACTACATTCTTTGATAATATTGTTGCATGAATACAGACATGGAGATCCTACAGCTTAAAATAGAAATCACATGCAGTACAAAATAGTATTCATTTGTGGATCTATAGACAGCTTTCATAATATGTTAAACATGGACAAACTGTTTGCCTCTGAAATATGTATCACTAATTACTAACAAACAACGTATCCTGACCAACTAGACTCCACTTTTGCATGTTTTGTTCTAATAATTTTGTGAAAGTTTTGTGAAAAACTGCTTTTCTAAAAACAACTTGTGATAGATGGTGTTTGGTGCCTCATTTTTGCAAAAGTTAGTGCTGTTCACTGACTTACATAGTCTGTGAGCTAATTCAAAGATAATGTCTGAAGATTTTAAAACAAACTGTTCCCATATAATGAAACAATAAAGTGAGATAATTGAGCAATCCATAGTGACAGAAAGCCACAACAGTCCCTGAATCATGCCATTCAAATTCAACTTCAAAACGCTTTATTAACCCCCAAAGTAAATTTGATTAATTCATCATTCACATGAGATTAGGGATTAAAAGGTGTCCTCCGCAAGTATTTGATCCAAAATGACACGTGCTGCCACTAGTCATGGGGGCTTTGTAATTCATATGAGCCTCATAAATCTGTTTTATGAGGCTCTACCTGTTTGAGCTTGAGAAACAGGTGAAGTTTTTAAGTACTCCTTACCTTCTTATATGCAAAAATTCTATGGGGGTGGGGTGTCAATGAAACTAAACTGCAGCAGTATTCAATACAAAGACAAGAAATCAGGATAGTTTTTCCACTTCAAAGATGCCAATCTTTATGAGAAAATGATGTCAGCACTTTTATGGAGAAATATTCAGGGTGCTTGTTTAGTCATGAAGCTGACTTCTTCATTTGAAATCAGATTAATGGAAAAAAAATCTAACTCTTAGAAGAGGCTTAATGGTGGTGTAAACTTCCCCACATCTTGGATTTCCTGTTTATTGCTTTTGTTTAGTGACTAATTCACAATGATATACACATTTTGGAAACTGTAACAGGCTGATCCATATTTTTTTTGTTATTTAGTAAAACATGAAAAACAAATAATTTATTAAAAACCACCCAGTGAACTAACAGAACTGGGATCACCTCGGCCACTGCACCTGTGAGCATACTGGCATTCATATCCATATTCATAATCTTGACACCACAAACCTTGGAGTGTGGCCTTCACGTTTATACTTACAGTAACTGCACTATTGTGCAGTGGCATTATTATGTATTATGGACAGCTGTTGTGTCTTAATTAAATCTGTATAAGCACCTGGCATAATTCTCAAAACCACCTGTGGTCTTCAGGGGTCTGAACATGAACATAACTGAGCACCTCAAGCCTGAGTTTAAAAATACTGCAGAAAGTTGTAAGCACTAAAGTCTTAAAAAAAACACACACACACACAAACCTGTAAATCAAAGCCACTGTCAGAGCAACTGGACTTCCCAGCATGTTTGCTTATCGTAAAGTTTGAAACAGATGTTGACATATTTTGTTCTCATATACATGTACACACGTTTCCCACAGTGTGATTCATCATCTCAGCATCTCATTCGTTTATTATCCAGCTCAATTCTTAATAACTAGTAATTAGTTGCCCTGCGCATCCTCCAAATTTCCCCTAAGAGTCCCCTAAGAAGGCTTGTTTCGATGCTGCACCACACCTGAGGGGATAAAATGCAATTAACACAACAGCTGCAGCGGTATTTATTATGCACAAGTTGCTAGTGTAACTATAAAGTGCAATGAAGATGTGTTGAAAGCTCATGCTAGTCATTTTATGTTAATGTTTGCCTTTAGTACGTGTGGTAGTTTGGTCAAGGACTTACTATTTTCAGTCAATACCCAAGGTCTCTAGACATTTGTGGTGTAAACATTATCAGTGCTATTTGAGTTGAGATTTCTCTGTAGTTTGGAGTGAGGGGTTAAACAAGTATTTTATGCTTTTTACTTGACCTTTTTACAGTTAAACACCACCAAACCTCTAACACAATCCCTGAATCTTCGTATCTTAAAAACACAGATCAGACGTTTTTTCTCATGTGTCTGCTATTGAGTCACATCGACTTTGCGTATCAAAGACTGGGGCCTTCTTTTAAAGTGCACAATCCTTCCTGCTCATGTGTTTTATTGCCCCAATTATCCTGGATATTTATTCATCAATGTTTCTCGGAGTTGTGGGGAGGCTGTGAATCCTTCTTCAAACTTTTTCCTGCCATCTCTGCTTGTCTTATCCCTCAATCTCTGGTTTATTTCACTTTCACTGCTTATTCAGCACACCCCACCCACTCATATTCATCTTTTTGTGATGCCATTCACTCTTTTTCACATCACTCTTTGCACACCTCTGCTCTGTCTCATTTCATACCCATCACACTCTCTTTCCACCACCTTGTTTTCTGCCTCTCTCGTCTCTATCTTTCACCAGCTCTTTATTTCATCTGCTTGTCAGCTGTTTTTTGTGAAACTCATGTATTGGCAGACTGCAGCATCTCCTCTTCTTTCTTTCTGTTCTTCCTTTTGGTTTCCCTGCACTCAGCCTCTCATCTTGCACACATTTATAACTTTCTACCTGTTTAGTTAGTCTTCCAGGTCTTCTCATTGTCCTTTTTCACTCTCAGCCAAACTTCCTTCTGTCATTGCCATGTTCCCTTCATCTTCTTCTTTTTCATCTACTGGCCTAATCATGTTGTTCATAGTGCCTTTCCTTTTTCCTATCCTGTCTTACTTTCCTTGTAACCTCCACTTCCTTCCCTCCCCCCTGATTTTTCCTGCTCCTTTATAACTGCATGCCATGGCAGACAGATATGTCTCAGCTGCCAAAACTTACTACACTCTACAAGGACTAAACATCTGTCTTTCTTTCACTCCCTCGGCTGCTCTTTAATTTTCCTCTACTTTGTCCCCACCTCAGCTCATTTTCAGAAGTACTTTATTGGCTTGCTTTATAATAACAAGACAATACACAGCGACAGAGATAAATGATTATGCAAGAGTCAACTTCTAACATCATAACATCAGTAACAAACTGTTTTTTTTTTTTTTTTGAAATCATGGATGCTGTGCCTGGGCTAGAGCTGAGCAGAGGGATCATCAGACTTAATATCAGCTCACAGATCAAAAGCCAGAATCTGTGGCTATATGGAAAGGCATTAGTTCTGAAGCACGAGATTCCTGCCATCAAATTTACATAAGCATTGCTCCCTATTAGTTGAATCTGAGTCCTAAACTGGCCTTTCAGATCTGTCACCCTCTAAAAACAGTTGATTCATCTTGAAACATAAAGTTAGATTTTAACAAAAATGTATGCCATCAGTCTTAAAACACTTTCACAGTGTTGTTACCACCAGAAGTGATGGGATGCAGTGGTAACGTTGCTGTAACAGTAAACCTGGTGTGGTTTCTTTGCACTATTTTACCTTAATAGGGTTCAACTAACATGCAAGTTATGGTATTCTATTTTATAGTGAAGAGTGTACAAGTGTCTCAGTTTGCTTAGGGAGAGATGGTGGATATCAAATTGAAAACTTTGACAATACACAACATGATTTTACTTGGCATTAACTATGTCTGAAAAATATGTCATTCAGTCAGCCATTGAGATTTGTTGTGTATTACATCTCCGCGCAGACTCAGATCAGAGTACGTCTATCAGGGTTCCCCCTGTTTACTGCCACTCAGCTTCATATCCTGCTGTATAATTCGATATATCTTGGAAGTGAATGGGCAAAGCTGTATGGCAAATCTGAAAAGAGGCACCATTCTCAGAAAAGACAGGGGGAGCAGACCTGAGTCAATGACTCAAAGACATTTCATGAAAACCGAAGAAAATTGTTGCTACTAATTAAAAAAGGGGAATGTCACACTGACACCGTCAGTGAGAAGAATGTACAGGTTGTTTGCCGTAGATCAGAATAACTCCTGAAAGAACAAAATGTAAGAATTATGGAACGACAAATAATTTGATGCCCTGAGCTAAACACGTGAATGGAACTCAGGGCTGATCACGTGACCTACGAATGACTGGGATCAGGTGGAAATTATCATATTTTTTTCATTTGTATTTCACTAAACTACATTATTTACTTATTTACTGGATATCAATAAGTTTCACTGTTAACAATTACAGTTTATGTAAGACAGGGAGTAGACGTAACCTTCAGTCTACTGTACCAGTTCTAGTTGGTAAGCAAATGTCAGTGTTGCTAACTCAGCAGTTTTGTCACAATATAAAGAGAGTTTTCAGACCCCTGTAGTGACTTATTTTCAAAAGAGTGACTTGCAATAAATCTCACAACTTTTTTCAGGTGTCATTAAAGACTTCTGTAGACTCTAACTAGAAGGCTTGTTTCTTTCTCACTCTTCTCAGTGAGCAGCTTGTGGTGTCCTGAGCATCTCCTCTCTACCAAAGCTACATCAGTCCTCTGACAACTGCTCTCAGCTGCAGTCACAGCAGGAGACATTCATCTCTCTGTGTTCAGACTGCAAATGAATCACGCATCTACAAATCCAAAAATGGCTCATCTTGCACTGGCCCAGTGCCAAATTAATAATAAGTAATAATAAATATTCATATATAATTCTAATTAATGCAATTATTAGAATAAACATTCAATGGTGCTGAACTGGCCTATAGTCAGGACAAAAGAGGACAGTTGGAGTTGTGACAATAATAAAAAAGAATCAAGAAAAGAAAGTTCATTCGTAGTTCTAAACATATTTAGTGCTTTTCACTTCCTTTTTACCTCTCCCACAACTTTCCCCACTCTCCTTAGACATCCATTACAATTATATACAAATTGTAAAGCCAATAGCTATTTTCCTTCCTGAGGATTTGACTACACTGGCTGAGGTAGTCGTAGCGCAAACCTGAAGCTGGCTCCTCAGCATTTCAGAATATCTGCAATTTGGAAATATTTCAAATTCGACAGTGAATCCAGTGCTACAACAGCTTCTACTGTTTGGAAACTGGTTGGATGGAAAGGACAGAGCTGCTGCTTCTTATTTTTTTTTCCTTTTTGTGAATTACCAAAGTGTCAGATCAGGACTCAGTATCAGCCAAAACAAAAAAACTAGATGACTCGGACTCAGGAGCAAATAAATGTGATCAGACAATCCCTAAAAAACACTTTAAACAGCGTCACCCCACTGAACTTGTCGCATGAGAACTGTCTCCTTCTGAATACATCCAAGACCAAGGGGATGGTCATTGACTTTGGGAGGTCTAAGCCTTAGCTCCAGCCAGTCAACATTAGATGGGAGGTCATTGAAAGGGTTCAAACCTATACGTAAGTACTTAGGTGGGCACCTCAACAACAAACTGGACTGGTCTACAAACACAGATGCCCTGTACCAAAAGAGACAGAG
>JAOWBL010000005.1:12595452-12609091 GCA_028564865.1 Zenarchopterus dispar | reverse complement strand
GTATATGTATATATATATGTATATATATATATACGTATATATATATACGTATATATATATATATTTTTTAGGACACATTGAGCTAGCAAAATGCTGCAGGCATGCCTTCGGCTGGCAGCATTAGTGAGAAATTTCCATTAGGCAATCTTGTCATTACTGACTGTTGTGACTGTATCCCATTTTTGTGTTTAACAACCAGTCACAGAAGTATCATTAACTGCACTGAAAGTATTGAAATTGATAATCAGTGTCAGTAATTATACTAGTATCTATAAAATTTTATTGATGTCAATTAGTAAGGTGTGCATCTATGAGCACAGTACCCAAGCTATGACTGGCAGTGGAAAACAAATCCCATCTCCTGTGGAGGAATACAGAGGAGTTCCCAGGTCAGCCAAGAGATACAATCTCTCCAGCATGTCCTGGGTTTTCCACAGGGCCTCACGGGGCCTCCTTCCAGTTGTCATGCCTAAAACTGGACATGACTGGGTGTGGAAGAGCAGCCATTGGCTCATCTACTGTGGAGAGGCAGGGTTTACTGATAGGTCTAGTTTTGTGAAGACTGGATCAATGGCCTCAGACTTGTTTTACTTTCACTTTCACAATTTTCAAAATGGTGGGAAAACTTGGAAGCTGGAATTTGGCATGACTGTCCGAATCAGGATCTTCCAAGGAATCAGATGAAAAACAATTCTGTATATGCAGTTCTCAAGATGTGAGAAAAACCATAGATTCTCTAGTTAAACAAAACAGATAAAAAACAAACAAACAAAAAAAAAAACATGACATGAGAACAATTTAAATCCAACCCCAATCAGACCAATTAAAATAACTAAGATTAAATAAGGACACCAACTCTCACTGATGTTAAAAGCCAAAGAATCAAAAAACAACAAAAAACAAAACCCCACAACTGTCAACACCAAAAAAAATAAACAAACACAAAATGACAAAAACAAGAATAACAAAGAAATAAACCCAAACTAAGAACCACGTCCAACCACGTCAGTTTGTTGTCACTCCAGTTGCTACATTCATAGTCACAACCGTATTCAACACCGTACAAGACACTCACCCACAGCCGCGTTCAGCTGACTGTTTCCCATCTGCAAGAGACAAACAGCTGGCTTTGACACTGCTGTGCAAAACAATCCTTTGTATTCTGTGTTCAGGCTCATCCACAATACATACAGAACCTTGAAACCCTGAAAGTAAATGGTTTAAATAAAATAGAATGTAATAAATATTATGATCCATTTTCTAATTCTGACCAAATTTAGTTTTTGGCTTCTGAGTTTTTACACATTAACTTAATCTTTATCATTTAGGTTGAGGCACAAGAAGTAGCTCCATAAAAGTTGGGGCGAAAACAACTAAAAATAAAACTAAAGAAAAAAATCATAGCTTTTCAAAAAATAAATAAATGCTAATAATTCAGAACCCTCAATGCCTCCACATTGAGGGTGAAACATTAGATTCTGCAAGAAAACACATGCACACTAACACTGAGCAGCATACGTGGATATAAATTCTTCATGTGCAGGGTTTAAATTACCTCCGGGCTCTCCGAGGCTCAGTTCTGGCACATATGCTTCGTCATCATGGGATGTTTAACTTTGCATATGTTTAATGATATATATTTCAACACCTTTCTGAGTCTAAAAGACATGAAAAGACACAATTTTCCAGGGTTGTTTGCAAACACAACACTCAATCGAAGTTGACACCTCCTCCCTGAGTCTGCTGACTCAAGTGCTGTGTTTACAGGGCTAACAGCGCAAACCAGAGGAAAGAGGTAAAAACTGTAAAGTTGTGAAATCAGAGAATTAGACCTTATACTGGCTGATTCACAGCTGTTTTATTCTAAAGTAAACAAAAGAAGTCCTCGCTTCTTTTGTTTGTTTGGACTGTGTGGACACCTCCACACAATCCTATAATGGCTTTACGCAACTCATTGGTTTCTTTTCATTCAGTCATACATGAGAGACAGACAGCTGACAGACAGATAGATGGAAAAATAGTATTAAAATATAGATCTCAATGTTGAGATTAAAATATAGCTTGATAGAAAAGAGCGGGGATCTTTCAAGGAATCAGATTAATGTTGTTTGAAACACAGTTTCAAAATAAATCTCATCATTGTCAGGACATATTTGATGAAAAAAAAACTATTAAAAATGTATTACATTGTATGCTTTCCCATTTTTTAACCATGCCTTGAACAGAAACAAGTCTTAGTTTATCAAACAATTTTACACTCATCTTCTCAAAAATAATAGAAAGTTGAAGAAAAATACTGCATTTAAAAGTATTTGGAGCCACTTTGTAATAATACTATTACAAATCATTTCTGCAAAAAGAAAACCTCATCAGCTTTTATTTATCCACATTGTAATTCCCTCCTTGTAGTGACACCAATGCCGTTGTTAAAATCCACATCAGAGTACACTTACAAAAAGATTTTGCTTTCACCTTTGCACACAGATATAACTCTAACTATAAGGACTGGTGTGAAAACCAGAGGGATGTGTTTTCTTATTTTATTAAGAACTTTTAAAATGATGTCATTCAGATTTTGTAGGCCATACCCATTGTACATCGGTACGGTTCAAATAACAATTTCTAATTCGGTTCTAGGTTCTATGTACAAGCATACCTCCACCTACACTCATGCATGCATGTGGTTGATGTTCGTTAAGTTAAAAAAGGAGACATTTGGACCACTTCTCTTCATTTGAATATTCATGTGCACCTGCTTTTCACCTAATGCTTGTGAGATTTCCAGCTCAACATTGCAGCCATGTTGTATGTGAAGCTCCCATAGGGTTCACCCTCATCTCAGTGCGTCTGTTTGGAGTAAGTTTTGCTGTCAAAGGGAAAATCACTGGGACCTGAACAGATGAAACAACTGCTCTGAGTCACTATGATCTATCATATGCATATTTTTTTTTTTCCCCCTATTTTTTGAGGCGATGTAAGTGGGAAAAAATACAATGCTAAATTAAAGTTCATCATGGGCAAATAACCGTCAGTACATTTTTACTTAAATGAATTATAGCAGCAACACACAATATCATGGTGAAATTAGTCAAAATCCAGCCCTGGCTTCTTTTATGATGTTATTTACACCTAAACACATATTTAAGCAATGTCAGTTCTAAAACAATAATTTGTTTTATGCCAAGAGCCAGAATTTTATGGTAACAAATTCTGCTGTCAATCAGTACTGAGGCCACACAGAAAACAGTAGCTAGTGTGTGGTGGGGTGGCAACCTCTCCAGGGTGTACCCCTCTTCTCAATTGATAACAGCTCAGATAACCTTCCTCCAAACCCCACCTGCCCCCAAACCCCTGAACAGGAATGTGACGGGATGTATAATTGGTTTCTTATCACAATCAAATTAAAGTAAGAATCAAGTAACAGTTTACTAGCAGTTAGCTTCCCATTTTTTCATTTTTCCCCATGGTGAATAAGTAAAAATTGGAGCACCTTATTGTAAAGTCTTTATTACAAAGGTCTTTGCCACAAACCACTCTTGACTGAGCTCATCATGACTGGTTAGGACTCCAGTGAGCCCAGGTGACATAAAACTTGTCACTAGGATGTTTGTGTGAGTGTTTTAGCAGACAACTGTGTCCCCAAAATTAGGACTCATCTAGTGATCTTCTTTTTACTGCATACATGAGGCTAACATTACATTAACATCTTGTGATGTTAAAACAACATTCGTTAATGATTAATTATGACAGTGCCTTCATATGTTCAGGATAAAAACTGGGAAGAGGAACAAAGATTGTACACATTCCAAAAATGTTATATGCAGCTTATAAAAGATCAAAGAAGACTGTGCATGTATATGGCTGAATAAATAAGAGTAGAATGCATCCTACTTTTAAATAAATAAAATTTCTGCATATGCATAGTTTTTGTTGTAAATTTGGAGTTTTATACATCCGGCCCCTGGTCATGTTCATAAGCTTGTTGATATTTTATGTCTGCAGTCATAAACATTTTCCAAATGCAGTTAATCGAGTGCAGCTGTACCTGAGGGATAGTGCTGCACATAGATAGGGAGGAAGGGAGGTGCAGGGGTGGGGGACTGAGGGGTATTTGTGGCTCTTCTTATTCCAGTTATCATTCTGTTTCTTTTAAGCAGATTGTTGTTTCCAGGGCATATTTTTTTAATGAATTCAGGGTCATTGGCATTATTATATAAGACATCACACATTAATTTGTGTAGTGAGTTAAAACTAAAGATGGGGCATTATGAAGAAGCATTAGGAAGAAATATTAGCACAGACATGATGAGCTCTGTTAGGATTGCCTAAATGTTTATCATTAAGATGGGATTAATTAGGATTATCAAAAACCCCATTGTGGTTACCTTTTGAAATATGAACAGTGAGAGGATATAGGAACACTGTAGGTCATAATTTTCTAGTACAAGATTTAAAAAAAAAAATAAAGTTTATGTTTTTTAACATAGATTTTGGGACAGTGGTTATGGATAAGTGCTTTGGTCAAAGTATCAGAATTATGATATTACTGGTCTCTTCTCAAACTTTTCTTTACATCTCTGTTCAGAGCAGAAGGACTAAGAATAAAGGCCATGGTTCTTTGGTGGTCCACTTTAAGTCATTTGTAGTTCTGCCACAGACGTTTGGTACTGTTCCGTCTTTTCCCTCTCCAGTCACTAGTCACACATTCATTTATGTCTTGAACTTGTCCCAGTTGTTCAAACTCTGCACTGAATAGGAAAACTAACATAACCAACCTGTTTGTTGGCAGATCAAAACTTGTCTATCACGTCAATATCGCTGGGTTTTACTATCTCTCTGTCATTCCCCTGTGTTTTAACTTTTTAAGAGTCTAAAGTTAACTATAAATATTAAATAGTTTTTTTTTGTTTTTTTTTACCATGTATTTGTTAAAATGGCATGTATTTGTGCAAAAGCATGTATTTGTGAAAATGGGGTCTTGGGCTATTTTGTACCATTTTTCTGGTTTCTTTGACTTTGTGCGCTGCTGTTTCCTCTCAATCTGTTTGGCTCTGTTTGTATACAGAAAGCAATAGTTTAAGGTTTGCACTGCCTGTCAAAAAAGAAAAAAGAAAAAGGAAATAAATCACCGCCAATAGTTAGTGAAGCAGATAGGAAACAGGCTCCAAAAGTACTGGAATGATTCATTTGCCTCAGCTGACATCTAACCCTGTCTGATGCAGTGTGCTGCTTCTCATTCCTGAAACAATTTTATTAAAAGACACATTCTGTTGTGTTGGAAAAGATGTGATGATCGACTTCAGAAAGATCAAAATATTGGCCCATATCAATCAAAGAATTGAATGAAAGAGATAGCTGAAACTTGTAAAATAGTTTTCAGAACTATTCAGCACAGCACGTAACGTTGGACTGGTAGTGGTCTCGGATTGCTGCAGATGATCAGGTCTAGGATCAGCATTATTATGTACCCAAAAAATGAGGTAAACTGACTAAATCATTTCCACACATGGACTAGCCATTTTAAAAGTCCAAACCTTAATTCTTTTGGGAATCTAAGGTATCGCTTGCAGAAGATTTTGCACTGCTGTCTGTGGAGTACCTTCAGTGACTGCTCGAAAGAGTTGGTGTCATCATCAATGCCCTAATCAATGGATTAGAGATCTCTATATCTTATAAGGTGTTTAATGGTAAAGCTCAATTCATATATTTCCCTGAGACCAGTCTATTATTACTTATGTAAGTAACATTCAGTTGTAGATTTTAGTAAATGTGAATTAGATGCAGCTTAGGTGACAGAAAAGTGAAGTCATGCCCATTAACTTCTGTCTAGCTTTTAAAGGCATTGTCAGCCTGAAGACACAATGTAGCAGCATACCGACAGCAATTTTATAGATTGCAGCATTTCATCCCGATGACATTAGGAAAAACATTTTTCACCTTTGAGTAAATTGGTATATCCGATAAAAAGGGGAGATGTTTAAGTCATATGGAAAATGTGTACGTAAAGAGATGGAGACAGTATAAACAGGTCATCAGACTAGCAGAAAGGAAGAGAGGTGGAGAGATGGAGGCAGAGGTTTGTGACCACTACATTAGCCTCTATGCTCGTCTCCCTCCAGCACCATTAGCATATCATTAGAAAACATCTGAACTCACAGATGTTGGTCTCTTAGCCTGGCAGGCTTGCTGAGACGCCGACACACTCTGAAACATTCACACACGGGCAGACTTGGGCGTTTAGGGTGAAACCTCACACAGATACACACAGTGTGAACTCCCAGATGTTTTATGTTAGCCCATGGCAGGATTGGAGAGGAAGAGAAGAGAGCTGGCACGGATCAGACAAAATGAGCCGATTGTGAGACACAGTAAAGGAGTCTGTCTGCATCCATTTAGTAAAAGATGAACATGCAGCCAAAACATAAGATGCAAAATCTATCTATTATCATGTTCTTATGTGTTCTCTAATACATGCAGGTGTATTTGAATCTGTATTTTTGAGCATATATTAGCAACATAAATTTTCTGTGTGCATGTTGGTATAAATGCATGATCATAAACTAATATTTTCAAGACTGTTTGTAGCCATCTGCCACCATTTGGAACATGGCTGTCTATGATTTGTCAAACAGTTTGCATCATGTCCGTCTTGCCAGGACCTGGGAAGAGCATTTAAACAAGGTGTGTTGAGATCCATGACCATCACACTAGAGGGTAATCATTATCTGACAGGCACCCAGGGATGGTTCTTAATAGCGTTGGCAACTCGCCCAGCCAGGTCATTTGCCTTCCGGCTCTGCAGCATCTCCAAAAGGATCCTAAAGGATGAGGTGACAAAGACAACTTCCGAAGAATCTAGACAAAAGTATAGCTAATACATATTTATCAGAAGTCGCATTGTGTAGCTTTACAAACTAAATATGATGTCTTCAAAGCTTTAATTAGCATTAATATCTTCATATCAGGCACCGGTTATGGACTGTGGTGAAAAGAGAAGGAGCTGAATATTCAATAAGCATTTAATGAGCAAACAAGTACAAACTGTTAAAAGACCGTCTTATGTTTCTATTAATGCAGTTGTTGCCATGGTGATTTACACAAACAAATCACAGACCTTATGTTCTCATGTTTGACAACTGATCAAATGATCTATATAATAAAAAGATTATGAACACATAATTCTATATTGTTATACCAAAATTAGATGCTCACAGGGTATAATTAATTTAAAAACCTGCATATGTACAAACTAGGCATGCATGTGCAAGAAGTGGACTCACAGAGAAGTATTTAGGAGCAGACACGTATGCTTGCACGAGCTCACATCTTCACCGTGTGCTCTACAAGGATACGGTTCTAATGATCATGTTCTCAAACCTTGCTATTTTTCTCAGCTCCTCAACACATGCTTGCTTGTCATCTTGACTTTGAGACTCTAGAGGTGGAGACAGTATCTCTGTCTCCTCTTCTCTAATTGGCCTTTGTTATGATGGCAACGGAGACCAGAAGTAGGTAAGAACTATTGGGCCTGTGATAGCGCTAACTCGTGGTAGCTTGCAATTACAACAATGAAAGAGTCTGAAAGCGCTTATCTAGAGTCTTGTTTTAATATCCAAAACTATAAAAACCCATAAAAAGAAACCTTTGGAAGAAGAAACAGCTGATTAAAGTGAGGGTTTAGATTTTTTCAGGATCTATACCCTTTTTCAGAAAATTCAAGCTATAAACAAATTAACACAACAGAGAAGCTGTTTATTTAAAAAAGAAAGAGAGAGAGAGAGAGAAGAATAGAATCATAATGTACTGTAATACATCTTCTAGCATATGGTAGCTGACAGCGAGCTAACCCCGAGGCTGAAGTTACCACGATGTGCATGATAGTAATGTTTAATATTAACGTGTGAGGTTATATAACTCATGTAGTCTTGAATAAAGCATTTATGGTGATGATCTCATAAGTTTACAACTACACTTGAGGCACCGCACAGCATAAAGGAGTTTAAGGAACTGGAGTCAAGCTGTGTCTGATGAAGACTAGATATGATATGGTCTTGTTTTCTGTAGCTGCATCTGTGGGCTTCAGGCTCACCCATCCCAAGCTCAAATACCTGCTCCAGAGTGTTACCCTGACACAGCATGCTATTTTGCACAAGTGTGTAATCCAATTTGTACATTTCATGCAATATACACTCATTGGGCACCTTATTTTTTCTTTTTTACAAAACCATTTCACCTCTTCAACTTCTTCTGAACTCAGCTGCTCGTGTACTGAGAAGGACCAGAAAGCGGGCTCACATTACACCCATTTTAAAAATCACTGCACTGGCCCCCCGTGTCTCTCAGGATCGATTTTCAGATACTTCTTATGATTTTTAAAAGACTTAATGGTCTTGCGTCATCTTATCTTACTGATTTGCTTTCACCTTACAAACCCTCATGGACCCTCAGGTCCTCCGACACCAGCCTTCTTAAAATTCCCATTGTCAATACCAGAACCCATGGTGAGGCTGCCTTCCAATACTACGCCCCACGTTTATGGACCAGCCTGCTGGAGAACCTGAGAGCTGCAGAGACTGTTAATGTTTTTAAAAGCAGGCTCAAGACCTATCTTTTTAATCTGGCTTTTAACTAATGTTTGTTTTAATATTGTTTTAGACTTTCTATCTCAGATTTTCTTTTTAGCTCTGTTTTATAACACATTTTATTTTCATTTATTTATTTGCCTTTTTCTGTTATGACTTATTAAAAAGTTATTTTTATTTCTATCTTATATATATTTTTTAATTTTACTTTTATTTTTTTCTATGTTGTTCCCTTTTTCACTCCAGTGTTGTCTCAGTGGGAGCCCTCTGCATTGGAGAAGCTGTTGACTCAATGTACCATAGCGATGGCCTGAGGTTCACTCATCCCTGGGTTGTGGTGGGGTCCATACATCAATCCAACAGTGGTGATGTTTGGTACTCTATCGCACCCGGGGGTGGGTTGTGGCTCCTACCATGCAGTCTGGCTCCAGGGTTTTGCAGCTGCCTCCTGATGCAGATGGCTCCCTGTGATAGTGTTCCCTCACTGGTTCTTCTGTGCTCAGTAATGTTTTACATATTATTTATTTTAACCTTTAGATTTTATTTTATTATTGATAGAGATCACGGTTGGTTTGGGGGTGGGGGATGGGTGGATGGATGGGTGGGACTGGTTTTGTTTTTACTGTTAAAGCACTTTGTGCTACATTTTATTGTACAAAAAGTACTATATAAATAATGTTTGATTTCATTTGATTTGATTTATTAGGTACACCTGATATATTTGATAAATCGGTGAGAGTATGCACTCATCATTTAAAAATGTAACTTTTGTTAGAAGTTATGCTGATGCTGTACACTCCCAGCCTGTCATATAATCAAACATAACACTTGTCTCCAGGTTACAGTTCAGTGTACTGGCACAGAGGGCTCTAATTTCACAGGTCTGAAAGAGACTGTAATGCTGTACAATCTCCCTGCTTTGATCATCAGCGTTCTGTCAACCACTTTAAAGGTTTGTCAAACTACAGGATGCGTGAAATGTTTAACCTAACCCTTTAACTGCTGCTGCATTTTGCAATGAATTGTTTGAGTT
Organism: Zenarchopterus dispar; assembly: GCA_028564865.1. Lineage (NCBI taxonomy): Eukaryota > Metazoa > Chordata > Actinopteri > Beloniformes > Zenarchopteridae > Zenarchopterus > Zenarchopterus dispar. The sequence continues at coordinate 12,599,476 of JAOWBL010000005.1, read as the reverse complement.
GAAATTTCTACATCCATAAGGGTCCATTTTAAATATAGATGCCTGTTTTCTGAGAATGGAGCTGTATTTTACTAAATTCCAATCAGGTTGCAGATTTACAGTGGAGGTATTCTCACAAGCATAGAGCAGCATGGATTTGCATAAGAATGAGAAAAAACATTACCCATGACTACCTTGCAAGCCTAGTCCATTTTGTTCATTACCAAACATCCATCTCCTCAATGAAGAAATCACCCTGAAGTCACAAGGCCACAACATTAGCTGCTGAGTGTTATAAATGCACTCTTCACCAGCTGCCATTGACTTTCATTGATCGTCACCTTACTTAGAGGAGTGTTTCCCGACCCTGGTCCTCCAGTGCCCCTGCCCTGCATGTTTTAAATGTTTCCCTCCTTCAACACACTCTGATAAACATGACAGATTTTTGCAGACCTGGATGAGAAGCTGATGATTACTACTAATTAGAATGAAGTGTGTTGAAACAGGGAAACATCTAAAAATTGCAGGGCAGATCTATTGAAAGATCAGGGTTGGGAAACACTGACTTAGAATAATTTAATGTGTTCCCAGCTGCAAACTCAATGTGTAACACCATTAATTAATGCATATATGCTCTGTTTTCTATAAGTTACCACATATTTGTTGGCAAGAGCTGGAAAAAAGACAAGTGGGAGAGCGAGAGTGGGGAATAGCAAAGAGGGATGTTCTTTATGAAAACAGGCGCAATAGAGAGTGTCTCATTTGGTGCAGGAGTTCACATAGGATGAAGGAAAGACTGCGGGGCAAAAGGAAAATGAAAAGATGAAAGTTAAGGAAGACTTCGGAGAAGGCTGGTAGATTCTGATATTACCCTAATGATGAGCTGAAGGAAATGCAGCGAGGGTAAAGGAGATATGGAATGTTGGAAGGATACAGTTAATAGGATGAGTCATAGGGCACATGGCTAAAGTGGAGGATAAGGCAGAAGAGCAGTAGGGAAGGAGGAGGTGATGGGGACGAGGAAGAGGACATTTAGATTGATGAGTCATCACACCCAGGGTATACAGGAAGAGAGGAACGGATGAATGGATGAATAACCAGGCATGAAAGTGTGTGTGTGTGGGAGGGGGTATTTTTGTAACCTTTCAAGCTGTGGTGACAAACAAAGAGACAGAGACAGACAGACAGATAGACAGACAGATAGACAGACAGATAGATAGATAGATAGATAGATAGATAGATAGATAGATAGATAGATAGATAGATAGATAGATAGATAGATCCTTCAGATAAGAGGTACTTCTTGGGATTGTTTAAGGCTCATTTTAAGAGTGAAATGTAAAAAGAAATGCTGTAACAATTAAAAGGTTCATCTGATAAACTCAAACTGATCAGTTTGAGAAAAAAATAACATCCTCAAAACAATAAACAACCGATATTAAACGTTCTAATAAAGTTGATGTATAGTTACCAAATGTATTGCATCAGAAGTTAAGCAGAGCCAATGCTGCATCATTTTTAGTCACTTTACCAATGAGTGGCTCAATTACCAAATATGACCAAAAAAACCCCCCAAAAACTAGCCTTGATTATATTTCTATATATTTGGTACTATTGACTAGATACTTTACAAAAGTAAGGTGAGGGTGACTGCTTGTCCATGCATTATTGATAAGCTCATTCCCAGCAGGATGCTGTGCAACAGCGTATCCAGCTTGTTCCTTCCTTTATTCATACCCATCAGAGGGACGGCAGGTTATACGAGGGAATGGGGCGGATGAAAAAGAGACGGGGCACAGATGTTGGTGCAGCTGCAGAGCCGAGGAGATGCTCAGGTTAACAGCTAACGTGCACAGACTTTATGAGGGAATCTGGGGGATCTAGCTGTAGCACCGGCTCAGACACCTGAAACAGCGGTAAAATCAGCGGGAGTCAAGGGCACAACACATAGATGTGTGAATTATGGGAAAGAATACTAAGAATAAAACATCCAAAGTATAAAAAATATTGACCATAAATTATAGTTAAATTAGCTACTTTTTAAAAAATATTTCCTCACTATTCGACAGATTCACTAAAGTGTGGTTACAGCTAGCATTTTCTTCTGTTTTTTAACTTAATACAGTCTTTGCTATCACTTTTTTTTTTTTTTTTTTTTGCTTTGGCATCACTGAAATATCTCAAAAATATTTTCAGGCCTTCCTTTACTTTTTTTTTTTCCTGTGCAGATTAAAACTTTCACTTTCCTTATATAACATATACCCCCTCTTGGATCCCAGTACTCCACTATGTCCAGAACTGTCTGAATCGATACAGCTGATGGTCCTGGGCGATGCGTCCAGCAGAGCCACAGTTTAATAGACTCCAGCAGAAACCTTGGCAGACCGTCGAGCCAAGGCCGGGAATGAAACTGAGCCTGTCAACGTTGGCAGAGACACAAACGACACACAGAAAAACTGCATCGCCACACAAAATGTTGAGACAAATCCATTCATTCTGCCTCCCTACGACGGAGACCCAGACACTGGCTCCACAGTGACACTGTTTTATGTGGTGACTTTCTCAGTCTGTTTCTCTGTCTGCTTGTGAAAACATCCTCATTATCTGACAATACGAGCAAGGTGACGGCGAATAATGGCGCTTTTGTCAAAACTGATCCATACCCAAGGTATGGACTCACAATAGAGGATCTCTGTGTCTTGTCTTTATAAAACCACACAGCTGCCTCTCCTCCCCTCTGCACACAATTAAAGCTCTGCCATTCAGTGGCACAAACCAATAAATGCTGTCTTTGTTTTAGCTTGACACCATTGTTATCTCTTCATAAAGATTCCTCGTCTTCGGAAAACAAGGTTGTTTTTTTGTTTTTTTTTTTTGAACAATGATGCTCTCTAACAAAAGCCTTACACACGTCAACAACAACAACAACAAGCAGTACATTTGACTTAAAACTGCATGAAAATTTCCAACTTTTAGCGAATGAACCCTGGAACACCCGATAAATGTGGAGGAGTTTTAACTGTAAGGCAGCTCCAGACATAATTCACAACAGCATCGTAAGTGGTTGAGGGAAACAGCAGCTAAAATCCACTCAGCAGAACCAACTGAGGAACCTGAAGCACACACCTTGTGAAACCTGATGCTGCTAGACTAATAAACATGTAATCTCAGAATTGAATCTGTTTCACATAAATGTAAAATCCAACGCTAGACTGTGAAGATTTAAAAAAAAAAAAAAAGACCTCAAATCCAAGTTCTGGAGCAGCACGACCACACAGAAGGCTCGTGAGGAAAAGGGATATGAGAACCAGTAAAAAAAATGAGCCACAAGCTAAAAACATCATGTGTAAAATATTGAGTGAAATAACAGTTGAAATGGTCTCAAATATTGAAGTAGTTCACTCTCCTGCAGAGCAGCACCCCCTTCTGACACAATACTTCTCCTCACTTGCACAAGTTTATTGCATTTTTAATTAAGAAAAAGACCTTGAAATGTGCAAAGATTACAAGCAGTAACAAGTTTAAAAGTTTAAAGCACAGCATACATTGAAATGATCTGCATGATTGTTTAATGTATGCTGTGCAGTAATTGACAAAATAAAAGATAAACAAAGAAGAAAAATACCAAGAAAATATAGATGCACATGTTTGCAGGAGTGACACTCGCCAAGAACATTTATGTTCACCAAAACTACAAATGCTAAACCAAAGTTATTGCTTTAAACTCTGCCTCCAGGCTGTGTCCTGCCTTCAACCCCTCCTCTTCTCTCTCCTCATCCTTTCGGTGTCTCCTGTCTTCACAGCCATGTTGTCCCCCGTCATCTTCAGGTCATAATGTAACATGACACCGGTGGTTGCAACACGGCCGGCCAGCCAACCCGAGCGTTTAAGACCAATGAATATCATTTGCTCCCGGTAGGTTCCCTGGCGTTTTCAGACGCTGGCACCGCCAGAGTGAATCAGCGTTCGCGCCTGTCATGTCTCTGATGATGAAACACACATGGTTGTATACACAGACACTGAAGACACTCAGCAGGACCAGATT
>JAOWBL010000005.1:12573309-12585856 GCA_028564865.1 Zenarchopterus dispar | reverse complement strand
TCTTCACTGCTTTGTGTACACCTTGGTGCACTAGTTGCTTTATCAAGCAGCAGCACAAAGTGCAGCAGGTTTTTTTTTTTTTTTTTGTAGCTGCAACCATGAGCTGCAACCAGGTGTAATACTTCCAACATTACAGCATGTGCTTGTTTCCAAAGGGAATTATGTGATTGATGTATACTGAAGCAATTCTAACATGCCTTCATATTCTAGTATGTTTGCAGAACAAACAGAGAAAAGCCTTCATTTCACTGATGGCTACTGAATAGTAAGTAAGAAATCATACTGTATTTCAGTGGTAATTTCATTCTTGAATATATTGAAATGTTGTAATGAAGCTATTACACATAAGGGCTTGATCTGTAACACAGATGTTAATGTTCCATGGAGACTAGGTAAGAGTCATACTTTGAAGCAGTAGGTGATTTTACTAATTAGCATACCTTTATCCAGGATGGAGTGATTGTATTAGAGTCACCTCCTGGAGTGTTGTTTGTTTTCATGGATACCTGCAGATGTTACACTCTCAGCAGGACATGAAATGAGATCAGTGAGGAGCTCTTTCTTTCCAGCCTGTAGACTGTAGCTCTGTTTGACTTTCAGCACCATGGACAGAGTCAGCAGCGGTCGGAGAACGGGACTTGGGTAGCAACACTGCAGTTCACTGCAGTTTGAATTCGTCTCAACTCATTCCATGTGCTTATTGTAAACCATGACAAGCTCTTATGCAAGCAACAGCTTGCATATACGGATCGATGAAAGTCTGCTCATTAAATGCTTGAGTGTAGCAGATATAGGGGTAAGTCAGGGTTTATTTGAGTGTTTATTCAAAAACAAACTCACTGCTCTATCATTGAAGAATAAATTAGTATAAATCTCCTTAAGTGATGTAAAAACTCGATGCATTGAAATATGTAATTTGCTGACATATCTAGTCGCACTCCCTCTAACCAGATAATAGACTGCTGCCAACCGGGAAAACTCTTCAGAGACATCTTTCAGCGGGACAATCCTTCTCGTTTTGCCATCTGGAAAAAGAAAACTGTGCTTTCCGTCGTGCAACCACGCGGTCCCAGACCGTCTGTCAGTTTAACCGACGTGCACTGACTGGCTGTAAACGACCCTGAGTAGGACACGACTGTAACATACTGTAACAGAATATGGCCTATTCCTTTTATTGAGTTACTTAAAGCTGCTCAGAACACCTCATTATTTCAAGCTTTGGCGGAACGATCACACTTTTTTCCTCCCTTTTTTCCCCTTTGTTTTTATATCTTTTATTCCCTGGTCCGAGGCCAGATGTTTTCACTCATAAGATCCTGACGTGGTAATAAGGATGATCTTAAAACGGTCCCCGAGCTGCCGTGAGCGTCCACGTCTGTGGTGCGCAAAAGCTGCATTGGTAAGGTTTGCTATGCAATCAAACAAAAACACTCTGTCACTTACTTGTTCCGCCTCATCGATTGAAACACAAACAATCCGAAATATTCATTTACATTTGAATACGTTATTTTTTCATTACTATTGCGGATATCCTGTTATTTTAAACAAAATGAAGAATTGGTAACAGCATAAAGAAAATGTCCATTCTTAAGCGTTCCCAGAGACAGCCTCTACTCTGGAGTGCGCGTAAACGCGCATGGACGCTAAGGGAGATTCTTTCTATCCTTTATCTCTACATATCAAAACCAGACGCCGTTACGAGTCAGTGTTACAGCAAAGATGACAGAGTGTGAGAAGAAGAAGAGTTCAGAGAGAAACAGACCTATTCACTGACGGGAACAAAAAAAGGAGGGAGAAGGGAAGGGTGTGTGGGAGAGAAAGAGAGAAAGAGACGGGCGCGCATGTCCAGTTCTTCCATGCAGCCTGTTCTCCCCGCTCGCCAATCATTCCAGCGACTTTCCCCACTCTTCCTCTCTCCGCGTCTTTACGTGTCCACCGGACACACGGCTCTCTCCTGAGCAGACACTCCAGGGGAAGAAACTGACGAACCCACCATGGAATAGGAATACAACTTGAAAAAAAAAAAAAACGAGGAACAAACCTCTCTCATATTCTTTATTTAACCTTCTTCAGACGCATTTTTTCCTCTTTCGCGTCTCCCCCTTGCTCTCGATGTCTCTCAACAGTTTTTAAAGGAATTGAAGGAGAGGGGAAAAATGAGGATTATTGTTTTTTCTTGGCACTTTCTTGGGGTGTATTCCGCCCTTTGGGGACTGGTGACAGGGGCTTTTCCCAGCTCAGTGCAGATAGGTGAGTTGGAGCATTGCTTTTACGTACTGACACTCACATCTGATACACTACACTGAATATTAGTGGATTTATTGCGGGCCAGCAGTCACCAGGAGAAAAAGGTGCAATAGAACCCTCCGGCGCTGTAAAACAAAAATATATGTATATATACCAAGAAAGAAAATGAGTAGAAGCACCCAAAACTATAGAAACATTATCGTAATTATGCATAATTTTTCTCTTGATTTTTATCCAAGATGTTGTCATCTGGTTTATAAATGTCCATAAACTCTTTCTGTCTGCGCATTTACACTATCTGTATGCATTTTAAAAAGCTTTCTGGGCTCATGAATGTTTCAGGGAGCTTTGTTCCTTTCTAGTCTCCCTCAGTGTTTAGACACTGCAGTATTCTCCGTCGCTTTTCTCCTTCTCTCGCTGCCCTTTTCCAGTTACCCCGGGTTAGTGCGGGATAAGACTCGTTCAGCCCCCCTAACAGATCAGAAATAAAGTTAACTCAAGATGGATTACCGGTGATTTTCTCAGGACATGGAGCCACTGCAAAAATCTCGTTTTCCCGTTTTCCTCTTGCATATGCATACACACATACATTCAGTCGGGTGTGTGCGTCGTAAGGAATGCACTGCATCAGTGTATGTGTGTGTGTGTGTGTGTGTGTGTGTGTGTGTGTGTGTGTCATTACAGGACCTCTTGGAGGTCCTGTAATGACAACCTTTACTCAGTTTCCCCGCATCTGCCAATAAACTTAATATTTCTGTGGGTGCGCGCAAACACTTGCACTGATAACGTTTCAAGGATGATTGTCCACCACCATGTACACTCTGAACACATGCAGCTGTAAAAAATGCACACAGGGTGCAAGAACACAGTAAATATTGCTGCATGGCTCACAGGTCATCCTGCAGAAGCACACACAGTTGACTGATCTTAAACGCACCAGCTGAACATGTATGATCACTCCCTCTGGGTCTCCAGGTCGCTGCTTTACTGGAGGTCTCACCTGCATGTCTGTGCAGTCCACACACGTGTAACATCAGTAAAAGCTGACAGTGCCGTTTAACCTGAGTGGGTGGCCAACAGACACAGAAATTTCTTCAGAGTGGTGCAAATAACATGTCATATTGGGACTTACCTGCACTTCAGTCTAGGCGTGTGCCTGTATGCTCTTTATGAGATCACAAAAATCCCACTTTTTTTATTGCATAGACTGCAATAAAGATAATACCAAATGTTCATTGTAACTAATAGATTTTTTAAATGATCTTTTATTTGATGTGAGCTTTGCAAATTACTTGCACAGACTATTGTTTCAGGTCTAATGTTCTTGACATCTAACTCATAGCAATACTGCATGGCAAGAAGAAAAACTTTTAGCATGAATCAGATAACCCTCCAGGATGGCTGTCTTGTTATCTGTGACAATTGCTCCATTCAATATGCTCTGCCTCCACCTCACCCCACCCCTTTTTTAATCTCTCTCCCAGAGCACTGTCAAAGCTTCACAGTCTCCCAGTGTGATCCACCTCAGCGGAATTGACTCTGCTTCTGTTTAAACTCGAAGAAGTAAACTATGGGAATGACATATCAAACAAGCTGATGCACAGTCACAGAGTAGAAACAAGTGCAATCAGATAGTAAAATGATCAAATCCTTATTCACACTGAAACTAGGTGAATATGACAAAATGTGAAAGATTAAACATTTTCCTCTACTCACTTTGCCTATCTCTCCGGAATAAGAGTGGTGCATAGTTTGTCATTTAAAAGTTGTTTAGTATGTAACTTACATATGTGTTAAAATGACAACTTAAACCTTCAACTGAACAGAGAACAAATATTTGAGTGAATTAAGATTTTATATCACATTTAAAATAAATGCCAATTGATAAATTAATCTATCCCCCCAGAAGCTTCTTTGCATTTCCACTGAATGGGTTCAATATATTGATTATGGTTATTTTATCTTCTTTGACTGGCCCACCTTCAACATTCATCCTCAGTGAGGGTTTTACTGTTGGTTGTTTTACTATCCTAACTAAATAGTGAGCCTAACCATGTTTGGTCATCTGGATGGCTCCCCAGGGAGGTGTTTGGCATGCCCAAAAGGGTTGAGGCCTCGAGGCAGAGGACCAGGATGCTGGAGGGTTTAAATCTCTCGGCTGGTCTGGGATACCCTTGGTATTTCCCCCAGAAAAGCTAGAGGAGGTGACCAGGAGGAGGGAGCTCGGAGGCTTTTTTCTTAAATGTTGCTTCTGCCACCTGAATTCTGATAAGTGGAAGAAAACAAACTGGATTCTTTGACATGTTGAACACCATTAACATTGTTAGAATACAGTTATTGACATCTTATCAGGCTGAGGTAATAGTGGATATCACTTTTAAGCCAGAATGTGCTCTATCAGAATTCCCTTAAGCGATTTTTTTCTGAAGTTTTTGCTGTTTTCTCAGTTCATGCCGAGGTGATGATCTCTCCATCACTTTCTCACATAGTTTTGTGTTAATCTTTTCTGTTTTTTTTTTAATTGTACCAGTGTTCGCTTATGTCTTTCTCCCCATTTATTAAAGTGTTTACCTCTAGAGATGGGTGTGCCACAAGCATTTAACCAAAGCCTCCTGCTGCGTCTTCTGCTTGACTTCTGCTCCTCCTTCATTTAACTGACACTGTCTGATCTGATCTTTCTTCTCTTTTTGTCTCTCAAGTCTTCTTGGACTCATTAGGCTTCCCTTTCAGCTTAGTTGCTTTTCTTTTTTTATTCTCCCTTTTTTTCTGTCTTTCTCAGATTACATCAATGAAATGAGCAGTGTGAGCATCCGCAAACGTGTTTGTATTCATGTCTGTGCGTAAGACAGAGCAAGCATCTAGTGAAAGACAAATTACCTTTTATAACAAAGCTAATGAAGATATTGGCTTTCTTCTGCCTGTTTCCCCCTCTGTTTTTCTCTGTCCTCCCCATCCATCTTTCCTTTCCCCGCTATTCTATGCTCCCCTCCCCGCGCCCATTCCCATCCCCAATAACTCACTTCCTCTTCCTCCTCTCCTCTCCATCTTGTTCTCCTTCTCCTTCGCCTTCTCCAGGTGGACTCTTCATTAGGAATACAGATCAGGAGTACACTGCATTCCGACTAGCCATCTTCCTCCACAACACCAGCCCTAATGCTACGGAAGCCCCCTTTAACCTGGTTCCACATGTCGACAACATAGAGACTGCCAACAGCTTTGCAGTCACCAATGCATGTAAGTGTTTCAAAGTGTGTGTGAGGCTTGGATAGATAAATTAAGGTTTTCCATTTTCCTTTCTCATTAGCTCTCATTTTTGTGCTTCTCCACATTTGATTCACTCAAGCTAACCTCTCCATACAGTTGTGTAAAGGTTGTTTTAGTTTCTAACTAATTGAATTATTAATGGAGGGATCAAAATGCAGCGTTATTATTCTGTAATTCAATTTCTATTCATTTTGTTTATACAGTGCCAATTTATAACCAATGTCATCTCAGGGCACTTTACAGAAAGAGAGAGAAAGAGAGAGAGAGAGAGAGAGAGAGAGAGAGAGAGAGAGAGAGAGAGAGAGAAAGGGAGGGAGGGAGGGAGGGAAGGAGGGAGAAAATACATTAAATCAAATCCAGTTAAATACAGTTCAGTTCAATATTCTGTAAAGCAGGAGTGGACGTTGTTTAGAACTGACTTGTGTGTGATTATGTAAGAATGTGTTTCACATTTCAAGTTCATTTTGCTTACAAATGAGGCCCAGCAATGTAGGTTTTCCTGATCTATGTTATTCTTCTCACATTTCTCTCTTATTTGCAAAAAGATAAAGTTACCCTTTAAAAATATTGGCACTTATTACCACTATAACCAGCCTGGGGACGATTGCAGACGGTGTTTGAAATCGGCCCTTTGTGTTCACAACAGAGAGGAACAGTTGGTACTTTTGTCGTCTCTGATCTTTTGAAGGATGACAGTTAATCTTTCACCATCCCCATCTGTACTCTGGGAGTTGAGATCTAATCCTTCACACTCCCTCTCGACCTGGAACCTTGTGTGGGAGATTCTGGGACTTTTGTAAAAGCAAGTTAGAGTTAACAAGGCTATGTTGTCAGCACTTCAGAGGATGTCACAGGTGTCTCTTTAGTTTGGGTATTGAAGTGTGTCTGATAAAAGCAATAATAATAATTATTAGGGAAATCTAATAATTAGGAAAACCCTGAATTCTGACTGATTTATGTAATATTAAACATAGCCTGGATTAGCTGATGTCTTTTTTTCTTAACTAAGAATTTTGTGTTAGATCATAGAGCCTGCAGAATAAGTACAAGAAAAAGAATAAATATTAAAAACTAAAACAATAATTATAATTTAGCTTAGCATATGCATAGTTGTTTTCTAGTTGTCTCTGCATGTTGTTCTTTCACTATATCTGATTTTGCTGTGATTATTTATGACCTCTACACAAACTCCCCTTTGTTTCGTTCTCGCCAGTGTTATGGTGCCCCCACTTGTTGAAAGGATTAACTGTATAGAAGGTGGATGGCACCATCTGAGAGTTGGAGCACTATCTGATACTTTTCAAAGATTGCCATTTTGTTCCTTTTTTTTAAAGACAGAATTGTGTGTGTTTGAAGAGAGTCTGGTGCTGTCCTATAGACTACTGGACTACAGACATCAGTCAGAAGAGATAGCATACAAGTGGACCAGGTTCTCTGCTGATCCCAGTTCAAAAGAACAGAAAAAGCACAGGATGAACCAGAAATGCATCCCTTCAATAATTCAAAGTATAAGCTGGTTATCAAAGTTTTCATTGGTTTGTTGACTCAAGTATCTGTATCCTTCTCATGGTTTTGAAAAAACAGTGTGAATTTATAACATTTGAGAAAACCCAGTTGTTCTATAACGAAATGCAAGCATAGTTCTAGTCCAATCAGTTTAATTGAGACACCAACTGTCTTGCCTTCTTTGCAAAAAAAAAAAAAAAAAAGGGGGGGGGGGGCATAGGAGAAAAATTTTAGAGCTCATAAAAACTGGAAATTGTTTAAAAAAAAAAAACATGTATATACTGAAAAATATGGATTTTAGAATCACTTCAGGAGTAATGATCATGATAGGAAAAATATTCTAAAAGGTAGAAAACCTGTCCATGGAAAATATTCTGCTCATTAAACATACAAATGGTGACAAAATAATGATCAGAATCATAGCAAAGCTCTCACCACAGATCCACTGATGACAGAACCTTCTGGCCTGACTCACACAACTGTCTAATCAGTCACCTCTCAAGACTGACAGGTATATGAACAAAGCTGTGCTCATATTTTTCTGTCAGGCTTAATATCTGCTCAATTAGACAGAAATATCTTTGTGTTTTAATAACTTTTTGAACTTTTTAAAATAAAGAAATTACGCAGACATCTTTTAACCAGCTCAAAAGAAGTCTAGATATCCATCTAGACGCATTCGTACATGAATGAAGTGGAACCAAATTGTTATTATTATTATTATTATTATTATTATTATTATTATTATTATTATTATTATTATTATTATTATTATGCCCTGTGATGGACTGGCAACCTGTCCAGGGTGTACCCCTGCCTCTCGCCTGCAGTGAGCTGGGATAGGCTCCAGCCGACCCCCATGACCCAGAAATGGAACAACGGGTCAAGAAAATGGATGGATGTAATAATAATAATAATAATAATAATAATAATAATAATAATAATAATAATAATAATAATAATAATTACCCTAGACTTGAATAGTCTTAGATAGCCCCTCTCCAGTTACCTCACTGAAGTGTCTAAACCTCAGTGTTTAGACACTTTAGTATTCTTTCTCTGTGGCTTTCCCCTTCTCTTCCTGCTCTTTTCCATTTGCCTTCTGTTTGAGCACAATAAGTCTCTTTCAACCCTGCAAGCAGATCAGAGATAAAGTTAACTCAAGCTGGATCATCAGTGGTTTGCTCAGTACATGGACGCCACACATGACTGGAATCTCATTTTCTGGTCTTTCTATCAAATGTGCACACAAACATTTACACACACACACACCTTAAAGAAGGCATGAGAGTGATAATGAAGGCACCACATCACTCCCTCTATGTGTGTGGACTTTTCTGTTAATAACCCCATCACTACTACCAGCACTACCCACTGCCACTGAATTAGCTGTGATGATACAATAATACAGTGATAGACCAGTCAGTGTGTAAGATTCAAATTAGCAGGTTACATCACTCTAGTGGTTGTGAAAACATGTATTCTTATTTAAAGCTTTCAGACACTTATGGTGGCATCTTCCTCCTATCTAGTGATATATTTCTTGACCAGGCTGGAGGCAACTGTATTGAACCATGTCTTCATGTTGCAACAGTGTCTTGCTGTAAGTGTGGTGGGACTGACAATATTTAATTGGCAAGCCCAACAGTAAACCTGAGAGATGAAAAATGCCATGCAGAGGTCTTGTACAGTAGAGTACAAGAACCTGCAAACACACGGAAAACCACATCAAGTAAAAACTAAACAGATTATGAAACAGAAGCAGTAGATATAATGTTTATGTTGTATACTCTGACAGAGAAAGAACACACTGTAAAAGCAGCTCTCAAGACAGCAAACACATTTTATATTCTTAATTGAGAGTATTACTGAGGCTCTAAAAAAACATATCTGATAGTTTTGAAGCCTAATAATTTACTCTAGGAGCTTATTCAGCTCTTTCTGCCTGTAGGACAGTAGACTGAAACATACACATACACAAAATGTTGTACAACATTAGGGTAAATAAAATTATGTTACTGTTTTAGTACAATGTTTATTCTATTGACCACAAGATAACAAAATAATCTGGACAGAAGTGACAATTGGTATTGATTCATTACAGTACTGTTTGCTCTAATAAAAGTCCTCTTCTGTTCTGTCCCCAGCCATGAACTGCCTGTAGATTTTGCTCAGCTTCATTTGACATCATCATACTTTTGCTGTGATGAAACATGGACTCAGATAGTAAAGTATGCTTGGCCTAAAAATGGTCCACATCTGCAGCTTTCCCACATTTAGCCTCAGCTGACAATATTAACTCAGGCCAAATGTGGCTTCATAAACTTAGCCACATATCCACCACATGTGAATCAAAGCAATGTTTTCTACAGGCTTCTTGGCCTTGCCTGAGGCCTAACATCAGTGTAACCCATGAGAACACCAGCATATGGCACTGGGCCACAACAGGCCCATACAACACATCTCATAAGCCAAGTTATGTCTGTTTCATGACACTTGGGCCACATTTGGATGACATAACAGAAAGTGCCGTAAATGAGGCATAAATGCTAAAAATAGTAAGAACTGGAGGGGAAACACCGCAAGTTCACAAACTCATCAAGGTCAGACTAAGGTGTGAAAGCACCCTTAGGTATTTTAATTCAGTATTAGGTTCACTTTTCAGAACTAATGGAAACATCCATCCATTTTACATAATTTCTTCGGTCCTGTTTAGAGTCACAGGATGTCTAAACCTGTGACTCTCGAAGTTTATCTTAGCTGTTACCAGCTGGAAGGTGGGGCAACAAGTTGCTAATCTATTACAGAAAATGGCAACACGTGTCTTCTATATATAATCCAATGTCTTTTATGTTCAATCAATGCTTACAAGCAGTATAGTTTACTAGAAATTAAAAAACTAAAGATGATAGACATAATCATTATCTCCTAGGACAGTGAAATATCCTGACTTGATGTTTGCCTTTGATCTTCGGACTTTCAGTAGGGAAATTTTATTGTGGCTGTCTGAAAGTATGAAGTTTGGCTGTTGGGTTTATGACATCTGTGGGTTGACTATGCTTAATGTATTTTATTCTGAAAGCCTACTTTGAAACAAGAAATGTGTCTGCTTGTGCTTGCATGTTTTTCTCTCACATGTTTGATATCAGAACAATCTTATTGTGCTCATCAGGGGATAAAGGTTCACTTTTCATTTTTAAATAAGGTTGATTAATACATTTGAACTGTGACAAAGCCGCAAATTGAAAAATTAGAGTTGTGAAGCTCAGCAGTGAAAAATAGTATGTGGCTGGTAAAACTGTTATAAAGGAAGCAAATAAAGGTATTTGTAGATTGTGAAGAGTTTTTTTGTTTTTAGTGTTCATGATGGTGTGAATATGGTGGAAAGCTTTCTAGGGCAGAGCTGAATTTGCCTCACAGGTGAAAAATATCACATCCCTTCATTAACACAGTCCTATGGTTCATCCATCTCATTTAAGGGAAATTTTAGAGTGATTGTGTTGTAATGTTTTACCCTGTTATCTCATTAAGCTTCAACAAATCGACCACTGGGGCTGTTAACAAGGAAGAACGAGCAAAATCAATATGGTATTATACAACAACAGAGCTCCTCTTCACAATATCATAGATATGTGTGTTTAAAAGGAGAATTTAAAAGAATTTTTAAAAATGCTTTTGAACATCTGAAAGGTGTCAGCATTTAGTCACTGATGCTCTGTTTCACATGAGTGTAATGAATTCAGACACTTAATATTCCTGCAGAGAATAATCTTTTGCAGCTAAATGCAAGTCACACACAATCATAAATCAGAATTGGGTAATCCAATTTATAAGTTTGTTTGTCTCCTGCCTTTTAAATTCTAGACATAGATTAATAAATAGATTACTTAACACAACCTACAATTATTGGAAAATTAATAGCCCATCTACCACATTTCGCCCACAATCATCATCACATCCTGCATCTGCTCCTGTAAGCTGGGTGAGTGGGAAGGTACACAATGAAAACACATCAGGTGGTTTTATAATGCAGTGTACTGAGAGCTACATGAATTTATCAGAGATGTGGAAAGGCCGAATATTTTTGAGTGTATGAAACAAACCGGCAGCTTTTACAGCCTATTTGGATGAACTAAAGCCTGACTGAGTAAGATATATTACAGTGGGCACTAGCAATTTTTTTCCATAGCCAGTCTTATTTCTACTATTTCCACTTTAATCCCAATGACCTACTTGTAGTTCAGTCAAAACTATCAGCACACTGCAGCCAGACACTGTTAAAACCCAGAGAATTTCATTTTAATTGTACTGGATGTGCTAAAGTTTTTATAAATATCAAACATGATCCATCAAATTTTGAGGAAAAGTACATAAAATTATGCCTTTTAAATACACCCATTTGAAAGAATCCAGCAGCTGTGCTAAGATAGAATATTGAATATTTCAGTATGAGATTCAAAGCTTCAATGATGGGTTGAAGCTACTGGATACAGAGTTTTTATAAGACTTTTTCAATATAGCGAATTAGACACAGAACTGTAAACCCAAGTGTTATGGGATGAAGGCAAAGTCATTGTTGTTACTTATAAAAATCTGTTTAAAAATGAACTAATACTATCAACAGCTTCAGCAGTTTAAACGGTTCAGTTGATCTCAACAATCAGTACTTTGCCCAAGTAGAATTGAGTTCTTATATCTGTTCCATCCTCACGCACAAAACGATTCCTGCTCTCTGGTATGTCTGGAAGAGATGTGCTAGGAGCACGGCATTGTTGCATTTGTATGTGGAGGAGGGCATGCATGCTACATATTCATGATGTGTATATGTGACAATATTCTATGACAATCATTTAACAATATATCCAGAAATCGATCGATCTAGAAATTCAAAAATATGAGAGAGTCCTATCTCACCAAACAAAAAAATAAATAAATAAAAAAGCCATAAAATGAGGAAGACTGCCATCTTATTTTCTGTGCTCTTCTCCATTGTGGTGATTCTCTGAAACTGCTTCTAGCATGGTGAGCTACATTCCATCATTTTGTGAAAATTCTCTCTGATGAAATGGGTCTAGTACCATCCCCATTCATAGTCATTGCTACTGGTACTAATGGAACTAAATCAGTCACAGGGGCAGGGGCTTTATGTAGTGACTCATACTGGAGCATCTAAGAGCTGCTATTCAAAATAACCAATATGGCTGCAGAATTCTTATAAACATTTTGCAGCAATAATAGTTTAGTGCAAATCCAACAGCTGTCGTCCACCAGTGTTCCTACTCTACTTCACACCATTTTGGGCGATACTATAGCATCCAGAGGCAGTTGGTTCCATATCCATTGATACATCTTCTTCTTTTCCTTTCGGCTGCTCCCTTCAGGGGTCCCCACAGCAAGGCATCCTTCTCCATCTAACCCTATCCTTTGCATCCCCTTCTTTCTCTCTTTCTCTCACACACACACACACACACGCACACACAGTTTGCTACGATGGCCAACATCTCAGCCCACACTGCTTCTCTCTGAGCTC
>JAOWBL010000005.1:12545436-12573209 GCA_028564865.1 Zenarchopterus dispar | reverse complement strand
GGATGGATGGATGGATGGATGGATGGATGGATGGATGGATGGATGGATGGATGGATGGATGGATGGATGGATATCCCCTTAAATGATTCATTTTATATAGCACAGTTTTATTACTACCCTGTCTATCTGACTATTTCCATATAACCATAAGGCTCACCATGCAATTTAAATCTGTTCCACAAACACTTACACACCAAGAAGTCGCTGAAAGCCACATGTGTGTTTGTTTCCATGGATTTATGATGCAGATGAAAGGAAGGGCATTAGTTAATATTGATGAGCATTGCCACTCAACCCTTCTCACTGAGGCTCACTTAGAGATGAGAGACATGACCTTTATACAACCACACACACAAGTGCACACAAGCACAAATATGCAGACTTACACACACACAGGCATATACACCTACATACACATGCACACACACAAACAACACACATGGATTGTTCACTCATTAAAGTTTAACTATTTTCACTCTGTCTTCGATTGGAGAAAACTAGTTTTGTTTGTTTTTTGTGAATATGTACAAACACACATATGTCAGTTTGGTTTGGTCAAAGCCATCTAAACACAAAGGCAATGTGGGTCAATGGTACTGTCACTAAATGTGACTAAGTGTTCGAGTTTAACATAGTGTTAAATGCCTAAGTGATGATAAAAAGTTCTTCAATCCTGTCACATCATCTCTGTAGATGTAGTTATCATCTGCCAGGAATGCTAAATAGGCTTTTGGCTGCTCTAAAGCAAAAGCCATGAGAACATACACATTATTAACATATTATTTATTCACTTGCATCATTACACACTGTGACACATACACATATGCTCACACACATTCATACAAAGATACCATCCAAATGACTGACCATGGTATTTTGGCAAAACAGACTTTCATTTTCATCAAAACCATTACTTCCAGGAACAGTGTTAAAGTTTTCAGCAGGTCCTCATGGATAAAGAAAACAAAGCTCATAGAGGCTATTAGGATACCCATTCATGTCTTATCAGCTTGTGTAAATTCAAGTGGCCCTTAAAGTGTCAGTGCACTTCAATAATGATAATTCAAGCACAAGCCTGACTACACACATGATAAGATGGTTGTCGTAACATCAGCCTTCTTTCAAAGGCTTTAATTATATTAAGATTCAATAGATGCCTTTTAATTATTAAATTAGTTCTTTTTTTTTTAAGCTGACGTGAATGTGATCATATGTGATTATTTGTTTATATGGGGTGCTGCAATAGCCTGTCCAGGGTGCACCCTTTTGCCTGAAGAGCACTGGGAGTCATGCAGACCCCTATGGCCATGAAAAGTAAAAAAAAAAAACAAACAAAAAAAAAGCAGGTGTAGATAAGGATGGATGGATAAATGGAGGATGTGAAATCAATGTAAAAAAAAAAACAGCTAATAACTTAATATATACTGTAGTGCAGAGCTTGGCATTTTCAGTTCTTCCAAGGCCAGTGTCCTGCATGTTTTAGATCACTGTTTACCAATCCTGGTCCTTGATCAGCCCTGCCATGCTTGTTTTAGATGTTGCCTTGTGTCAACACACCTGATTCTAATTAATGGTCACCATCAGCTTGTCCTCTAGATCTGCACAAGTCTGTTAATGACATTTCTGACAGGGTGTGTTGAAGCAGGGAAACATCTAAAACGTGCATGGCAGTGCTACTCAAAGACCAGGGTTTGGAAGCACTGTTTAAGATGAATCTGTGCTTCAACATACTCTTGTGCAACTGACTGTGTTATTAACAGAGTTGTGCAGACCTTGATGATAAACTGTTGATGATCCATTCATCTGAATGAGATTTGTTAAAGCATGGAAACATCTAAAACATGCAATTCATTGAGCACCAGAATTGCCCAGCCCTGCTGCAGTGTATGAAAAGGATAAGCCTCAAAACTATAACATACTTCATGATGCTGAAGTTGGCTTCCATTTTGAAATAGTCATTTTGTAAAAGGGTTACAGCCAAACAGAAAGTTGGACTACAACTTCAATTCTGAGTCTACTCCTGGATTCCAGACAGGTTACCGACAACCAGCTGAACTCATGCTTGTTGTAACACTACAATCTCTTTCATTTTCAGAGACATCTGTGGGTTAAACTCGTAATGTCCTGGCTACATTGTATCTTGTTAAAGCACAGCTAAGTTAGCTACATGCTAACTGACGATTCACTTGGTCCACTCTGTCCTTTTTCTAAGGCTAATATCAGGCTTGAACCAATTTATCCATAATAGCCTGCTGCTATTCAGCGTGGTAATAGATTCCTAGGTGACCAGTAGGTAATTCATCACATTTACAAATCAGAAAAGACAGAAAATGAAGCCCAAAAAAAAGCTATTAAAGTGATCAGAGCAGAAACATAGCTCATATGAAGAGAAAAAACCTCTAATGGAAATGGAGGGAAATATTTGATTATACACTGAGGATTATCGAGGGGCCAGATACACATAAAAAGGCAGGAAGAGCAGGGATTCATAAACCCATGAGCATTTATACACACACACACAGCAATGCAGTAAAGCAAATCATCTAACCTTCATGCTGGGCATCAAGACACCTTGTGGTTTATTTGTTCTTGTTTGCATATTTACTGGCCTTAGCGGTTGTTTTTTTTCCTGACAGTATTGGTATTTATCTCCTTAAGCTCACTAGTTTGCCTGCATTTGTGTGTGTATGTGTGTGTGAAAAGGCAGGATGTCCATCTTTGTTTCAAAAGCCACTTCACAGTTTGCCTGCTCGCATTTTACCTCCTCTTTTTGAAGTAGTGGAGTTCATCAAAGAGCATGCATACACACCAACAGGTACACAAACACGCACACAAACACACTCACACAAAATCGATGTAGCCCTTTACCCAGTCACAGTGATGGATGTACACTCTCTTCTGTCTATTTTTACCCCTAAGCACTGTGTGCGTGAATGAATTCTTCCTTTAAATGGAGAAACATAGAAGAAATTTTTGTATCGTAATTACAAACAAGACTCTGTCTGTTCTGGGAGGATATCTGCAACTCAGGACACCATGGTAGTCACCCAGCAGGATATTGGTGAAATTCAGACCCCTGAGACTTATACTGATGTAGTTAGATACAACTTAACTTGTTACAGTGAGGCTGCTCAGGAGTTTTTTTTATTGTTGTTATTTTATTTTATTTTTTTAATCTGGTATCACACGCAAATGTTTCAAAGAAAAACAATGTAAAATACATCCTCTGATTCTGGTAGTGCTTCAATGTGAAGCATTGATCCGAAAGATATTACATATTTTTGCCACTCAAAGTCAAGAGTTAATAAATACATAAATAAACAGATACAGTATACTATTAACATGTTAAAGGCTCTATAACTATTAAAACAAAAGCAAAAAAAAAAAAAAAACATTGAATGCCAATGAAGGTTTAGGGGAAGATCCACAACAATACTCCTTTGAGAAAGCAAAAGAAAAACAAACACTTAATTTCTGCAAACATGACTTGAACATCCTCTAAAAGCTGTGACTGTTTGCACATCAGAGCACAGATTATTCTTTGCTCAGTCTACCCCAAGTGTACAGGCAACTTAACTATGCATGGCTGTAGTTAATCAGTAAAAACTGACTACCAAAAAAAAAAAAAAAAAAACTTTTAAAACTTCTAAAATGTGTTTATTTTTATAGAATCATGATGCAGAATAGGGATAATAATCATGGAAGGTTTATATTAAACAATACACAACCCCATGATTAGAGTTTATCATTACGAGCTGTGATATTACACAGAGAGGTTTCGTTTCATTGAAAGGATTTCTGCATTCTTCACCTCAATGTTTTCTCTGTTTATGTGTCAAAGTAAGAGGCCTCTTGTCATTGTGCTCAGAGAATGTGACCTTCAATGAAGTCACATCTTCTGTTTCTCTCCAGAAATATTTATGCTTTTACAATGGTGGTTTTCAACCTCAAGGACACTACAGCTCTTTATTACTCTACAGATGATCCACTCAAGTATGTAAATCCAACCAAAAGAGCTCCCAGACAATGCAGCATGATTGGGGTAGAGTGCAATCCCTTTTATATTACAAAAAAATGCTTATATTTCAAACCCCATGTCTCGATCATATTCATCTTGTGTTATAGTTGCAGCAACACATTCTCAGTCGTGACTCCATCCAAAAGGGCACTGAGCTGGGAAATGTAAACTAGCGTAGCATCCACATTACCTTTAGCTGTGCCAAAAGAGATTTGAAAAAAACAAGGCCAAAGCCCTCCCATCTGGGACCCTTTTAGTTGGAGGAGTCACCAGAGGGTGCTTACTAAATGGGATCACAAACTGCCTGGAGGATCCAACTGCTGTTGTCCTTATCTTTTTTTCCCTTTAAAGATAGAGGGCCATTTTTGCAGTTTGACCCACATTTTTCCAGCGGGGCAAGCCTGAGTGCCTCAGTGCCAAGACAATTAATTAATAAGAAGAATATTATTTTATAGTATTAAAAGACTAGCCTTTTCATTAATGATCTGCCTGTGTCTATTTATTTACTGGCCAGAAGTATGAGTTCTATGTATTTTAATTGAAGCGCCTTTAAACCTTGTAAACATTTAAATATCTGCAGTTATTAATGACTAAGAGACACTCCATTCTTATTTCTAAAAGTACATATTTAATGCCTTTCCTCATCTCCAAATGTTTAAAATTGTCTTAACCTATGATATACTTTGTTTTCATGTCATCCGGTTGTCTTTTTAAGAGGTCCACCACTGATTAAGCAATATATAAATGTTTTGACAGAGCAGCCATACCAGGAGTTCCCAAAGATTTTGAAAATCATCTTTTTTTTAAAAAAAAAAAAAAGGATTTTCTGCTTTTGGAAACATTAATCCCAGAAGCAGATTGGCTATTGAAATTGCAAGTGCAGATCAGCCCAGCCTCCTTACATCTGTGAAGATGACCAATAGCATCAGAGTGAGCAGGGAGCAAGGGAAGGGGAGACCACACATGATGCTCACTGCAGCACACAGAAAATAAAGGTTTAAATCAATCAAAGTTTTTCAGTCACAATCAAAGTGAAACAGCTCTGTTGTAGTGCTTGATTCAATATGCAAATAAACCAAAACTACATTATATTGGACCTGTAAACTGCAATACTTTTCAGGGTGCATTAGTAATTACTTCTGTGGGAGGAAGATGTACAACTGTATATGAAAACCTACCGTAATTCTTTTGTACACAAAAGTCACTCCATGGTGTCTTTGTTTTTTTTTCTAAGATGTTGAGTTTGTAAGGCAGTTGGTGAGGCTACAAAGGAGAGATCTGGGTCAGGAGTGTGTTTGATGTTTTCTTGAGGATATAAGGGAAGGAGGATGGTCTGAGAGAAAGGGGTGGATGGGGTGGGAAAGAGGGTGAGAGTCAAAAAAATTAAAATTTTATAAGTTTCTATTCATCTCATGACTGAACTGAACTGTTTTGTTGTCTCTAGTATGGACATAAAAGTAAAATAATAAGTGAGTATGTGAGGACAGTAAAAGTCAAGAAACCGCTTCCATAGACAAAGAGCAGCTACTTGGACAACCAGCCTTTGGTGGACATCATTATGCTCTCTTATCTTGGCAGTGTAGTGCAGATTGTGAATCACTAGCATTGATGCACAGACCGTTAGACTCACTCCATTGCATTCATTCACACTGCTATAAACTTGCACAGACACCCACATGTCGTATACTCTCTTCACACATTTTCCCACAGACTTGAGTCCTCACACACAGATATGTGCACACACAATCGCATGCTCCAGGGAATGATAGGATGATGGTACAGATGGCACAGTAGAGTAATATTCTCCACATGGGAAGGTGATATCGTCAGAGCAGTAGTGTGGGGTGAAAAGGGAGAGGAGATTAGATCTGCAGTGGCCGAAAGCTGGGGTGTTGTTATATGTGACCAAAAGAGCATGCAGGGCTGCATGGGGGAATGCAGAATAAATGCTGCATATACTGAAGTTATTAGAAGGGAGTAAATATACAGACATAGAAATATTTAAAGGAAAATGAAAACCAAAGTGAAAAATCTGAATAATTATCATTAAGGTGATGGCTAGCTGTGTGTTCCCACAACAACTTTAATTCATCTTGGCTTAATTCTAAAAGTTTGTGGATGTTTACTGATGGTGGTGGTGAGGAGCGCCGTCTAACCCATCAGTCCATAATCTGAAGGGGATCACTCAGAATGACAATGTATTGACTTGCAGTGACCTTTCCCACTAAGGGGAAATTGTGGACAAAAACTGGTCAGCAAAATCTAGGGGTCGAGAGTACAGGCCTTTTCCGTCAATTAGTACAACGTATTGAGTGGTTATTGATCAGTGTTGTTGTCTTTATTTTAAGCTTGTATCATGTTTTTAACGTTTTGCATGTAGCCTTGCAAGCAGCTACATGGCTTATATTCGCCTTAGGTAAAAGTAATCGAGAACATTTCCCTGTACATGCTTTTGTCTGGTTTAGAGGACACACACTTTTCATTGTGGACACTTGCAATGAATTACATTGAAGAAAAAAATTGGATTGGGCTGAGTTTTCAGCCATAATACAGGATTATTCTTACTCGAATTGAGGGAGTAATCTAATCTAATAGGTTCTCTCATATTTTGTAAACATTTGTTGCACCCTTTGCAAAAACAGAAAGAACCTTTTCCAAATGTTGCTGCTGTTTTTTGTTTGCTTTTTCCCCCCTGCAGCATCCCCTCATGTAATTTCCAGCAGTTTTAGAAACAACTCAGAACGACATAAGTGTATACATTGTAGGTTCTTTTTATAGAGGAAATCTATTTTTCATGAGAAGACAGTGCTTTTTCCAGCTCTCTGGACTCTTTGAGTGTTTGCCTGCCATCGAAGCTATATTCAGTAGAAAATAAATTAATAAATAAAGGAGAGAGAAAGACATATTAAACAGACACATCTGACACTAACTACACATTAAGCTCAGGAAATATAATTTCTTTATTAGCTTTAACAAGAGGGTGCATTTTCCCCTTTGGGCAGATTACAAGCAGCAATTTACTGTTGCACATGAATATGTGTATTTTTCTACATCTGTGCTGTTCAAATCATCCATTTAAAATTTTGTTTTTATCCTGAACATACCTATTTAATTCTGTGGGTGTAATTATCTGCCCTTTTTGTTTATGAGTATCTCCATGAAATCTTAGTCTCAAGAAACACAGACATTTAGACAAACACTTGTCAAACAGTTGTCAGTCTGTGTATCAGCACGAGTGATGATGAGTGCATAGCTCCCTCCATGACACCAGTGTAAATGGCATGCTCTCTAATAACAGGAAACTCCAGAAACGGATCTAAG
The DNA here is from genome assembly GCA_028564865.1 of Zenarchopterus dispar. NCBI lineage: Eukaryota > Metazoa > Chordata > Actinopteri > Beloniformes > Zenarchopteridae > Zenarchopterus > Zenarchopterus dispar. The sequence goes on along the minus strand of JAOWBL010000005.1, from coordinate 12,565,870 downwards.
CCAGTCCAGATATTTCATTTGCATTAGGATACAAACTTTTCATTATTTGGTTCAATTTGCAATAAATCACAGGGCTAATGCTGCACTGATTCTTTATTTGGTTGCATTTGCAGGTGTTCATTTCATTATCTTTATAACATTTTTTTGTGGTAGCAGCAATGTCAAAGCTGAAAATTTAAAATTAAAAATAAATAAAAATGCATTGTAACATTTTGAATCATCCAGTAACTCCAAAACCTGAAAAATAATGAAACAAAACAAACAAACAAACACATTCCACTCCAGGTCAATGTATTTGATTACTTGTTGTCATAAGGTTATTCGATGCATGCACCCAGGGCAGAAAGATGTAGCTTTTAAAGAAAGGAAAAAAAACTTTTCCAGACTGCTATTACAAAACATTATTTATTCTTTATAACTTAGCTGATTAAAGAAGTGTTTGATGATACATACCTATAGATATCAATTTTTCACTCCGTGACAATATTTTGTATTTCCCAGAAAAAGGGTATTTAACTGAGGTGAACTAGACTGATAAAGGTTTTAAGTGTTTTTTCTACATCCCCATGATTTCTGTTGTTGCAGGTTTTGAAAATTGGGAATGATGTAATGTGGTTTTTACAGTAGTCTTTTCTAAACTATATTAGAAGCCAGTAACAAACCCTGACAGGGACTGTAGCTATCAAAGATTGAATAAACTCTACAATTTCATTATCAGACAACCTCTGAAGTTGAGCACTCTTCACCGTAAGTATTTGTAAAAGTGCATATTTATAGCCATTGGGAAGGCTCACACTTTTTATTTCATGTATCTGACCCTACAGTATTTAATTCTAAAGTGGGTATCACTGAAACCTCTATAAATACTGAGTTAGAGAGTTAAAAAAGGCAAATACACTGTGTAGAACTAACTGGCTTTAATTTGGCATTTAAACAGATTTTGCATTGTTTATTCCGTGTAGTTAGATATATCTCTTTTTTCTACATGGAAACATTTTTTGTTGAAAAGCTACCTGTTCACTGTGATTCTCTCTCATATAAGAGCATCAGAAAAAGAAAAAAAAGCTTAAAAGATATTCTGTAAAGAGATGGAGATGAAAAGCATGCTGCAACCTCAAGACCTAATTCATTATTCCTTCACTGAGAAAGGGCAGCATAAATTTGCACTCTCAAACTAAGGACAGGGTATAAAATAGATGAGCTTCACACTTATGTTTTAGAGGTCAATTTAAATGCTTATGCAGGAAGAGGCAGAATCTGTGCTTCCTTTATGGTTTGGTCCAGTAAAGATTAGAAAAGCCGCAGTTGCTTTAATCGTGACTTTCAATTTTTAGGACACTTTTTCTTTGAGCAACACTTTTGCAATTCTGTTTACATAAAGTAAATCACAGAAGCTATGAATTATTTCTATGTTCATCTCAGGTTATGATGGGCTGTCTTGAGGAAGGCAGGATAGAAATTTATGAGCACACAGGGACAGAGAATAAGTCAGGAGTATGTGCATGTGTGGGTACTTTTAACCCTGTAGTGCTACATAGTTTATTTTTGATGCACAAATTTCTGAGACCTCTTCCCCACCCCGTAATAAGAAATAAACTTTTACAAAATAAAAGTGAATAATATTATCCAATCTTATTAGCCACAATAATACAAAAAACTTTTCATTTAGAAAATGTTAAAAACAAAATTGGGGGTGTTGTTAAGGTTAATATATAGCAAACACTGCTAATAGAAAAAATGGGTGTTGGGGGTAGTGGGAGGGCTTTATTAGTTCATATATCAGGCTTTAAGGGGTTAACTTTCATCAGGGGGTGCTGACTTTTTGCTTGGGCCACCCTGCAGTGTGTCCAAGTGTGCAGCCTCTCTTGAGGACTGAAACTGTAGTGATGCTCTTTTCAGAACCATGGACAGTTACATGAGCAAGGAGAGTGAAAGGTTGAGTCTCTGACCCACCCACCCTTTGTCCCTTCATTTCACCTTTTCACATTTTACCTCTTCCATTCAAGACTGGTTGGCTAGATTGTCCATAAACCACACCACAGATAACAGCACTTCCCCTCACAATCTGGCTTGGGGGATCTTGATTACTACAATACATACTGGTGTAGATTCTCAGTCATCCAGCACAGAAATGCTAAAACATTTCAAAGACCAAGAAAAGAAGTCTTGTTGGCTTCACATGAAGATGTTTCACTTCTTATCCAGGAATTCCCCACCAATCAGAAGCTAGTTTTTATTATTGTTTTCCTCCTAAAGTTGCCATTTTTCACTCTTCTCTCAACTCATCACACTTCTCTGTCCAGAATGTGTACCTCACTTTCCTTAGATGAGCGTCTCTTCTACTTGAGTTCCAGGTGGACTTCTGAATCTTGGCCAGAGGAGCTGCTTTATGTTGTGCCATGTCTTTGTGGTTTTTCTTTTGTTTTTCTAACATAAAGGTCTGTGCACTCCCCACTGTACCTGACTGTGCATACAATGCTGCTCACTTCCTTTGTGGGTGTTTTGTCCCTTGGGTGAAACAGTTATATTTATTTATTTATTCATTAGAAGATGTTATTTATTTTGAAGTGCACCAGGATGTTGTGTTTTGAGAATACCACTTGAGGTTTCTCAGACACTGCTGCAACATATGGAATGATAACATTTTCCAACATGTGTTTTATTTTCTCCTCAGCCTGATAGTGTAGACTTCTGAAGATGGGCAGTTTTTGTCCCAGTAGTTGTTGTGAGTCAAAAACAGATACTGGTTTGTGTGTAGGCTTTCAGTACCAGAACCATGAACACCCTGAACACTCAGAGCAATATCTACAAAAAGGGAAATGTCTTCAAAAACTAAAAAGAAACTTTGCTGCCTTTTCAAGTGTCCATGTTATGCATATTTTCAACTAATTTTTCTCATAGTGCTCATTTCCACAGCACCTCTTCTTCATTTCCACATGAACTTTTCACCCCTGTCTCTTTGAGACACCTCTAACCCAAGACCTAGTCTGCTCCTATTAGTCAAAAAAAATGTCAGCTGATTCTGTTCTGTCTATACTTCCTTAATTTTAGCCATGCCAAACTAACCAGATGGTAGGAATTAGAAAATTCTGTTTTGCCTTTCTTGCCTCTCTTAGTTTGGACTTTGGGTTTTTAAAATCCAAATCTGTTCACACCAGTTTGCTGTTAGAAGTGCACTTCTAACAGCAAATTGTGAATTACTAGTGCTGGTATACATCAAGGCAAAAATAAGTTTGTATAGGTATGCTCAGTTTGATCAAATATAGATACTTCAATACTTTTTGATCTTTTATTAACCCTAATGCATGAAGAACGTTTATGTTATTCCATTATCATCCCATTCACCAGGTGCTTAATATCTTACTGTCTGTCTTTTTTATCTTTGAACTTGCTGCCTGTCAAGCTGTTTTTGTTTATCTCAGCATCCTTTCACACTACCTGTCTCAAGTGACCTATATCAGATTTTTTGGTTGATGTGGCCCATATCGGATTTTTTTCCACAGCTACATGGATGCAAAAATGGAAAAAAAAAGAAAGTATTAGGTCCCTTTCAACTTTTGTACTAATCGGCCATGTGACATGAATGAGAACAGACACAACAGAATTCATGCAGCCTTTTGTCTATACACATGGGTCAAGTATTATCATCAGCCTTCACAGGTTCTGGATACCTGCTTAGAAATGGGCTCTATACGCAATGAAAGGCTGAACAGAATGATACTCTGTCTGTTGTTCACTTACGACAATAAAGAATGGGAGTCAACAAATTACAGATGTCTATGTAATTGATTACTGGTTGTCATGAGGTCATTTGGTACATACAGGCTTATCAGAAATAGTCCACTATTCCGTAATATTTATTATTAGATAAAAAGAAACTGAAATAAAATATAAACTGCGATTGCTTCCAACCTAAGGAATTGCTTGCAGCTTTCATCAGTCAACCCTCCAATTTGAATATGATCTCACAAATATGACTTTTTTGGTCATTATTGATACAAATGACACATGCTGACAAGTATCTGATGCACATACCTGATGTCTCAGAGGAACATCACATTCATATTCAAGTTTGATGTGGGACTCGTTATGAATGTGAAGTATCAAATAAGATCTTTACTATATCAGAAATGGACAGTTCAGCTGAAATTGTAAACACAGAGGATGATTTCTGTTCAACAGTAGCCTGACTCCTGCAAGTTTCCACCTATTAGTTCCTTATCTAACTCCAAACATACAGTACTGCCAATATCTATCCACAACTTTCCCAAAAATCAAAACATTGTCTCCCAGTCAATAGTTTCATTTGTCAGATTGATCTATGTCTTTTAAATCGAATTCCCCAGAGTTGCTCTCCACTGTTTGTGGCTCATTTTAGTCAGCGAGAACTACATTAGCAGTGGAAATAGTATGTCATTACCAGACAATTTTGTTCACAAGTTATCTTTAATGATTAATGTGTTAGTTTTGGATTCCCACTCCTTCTGGCTTAGACAGTCTGTATTTACTTGTACAAGGATTTTAGTAGACACACACACACAAAAGAAAAAAAAATGACTCCACAGTCTGGTGGTTGGTTTTTGTCAGAAAGCATCTTTTGACATTCAATTTCATGTTTTATAGTTATATGAGAAAGTGATTTTTTTTTTTCTTTTCTGGACTTGTGGATACTGTGAACTTTTTACCTGCAATCTCTTCCTGAAGGCTACAGGAGACATTTATGTACCAATGATATCTTTTTATTTATATGGAGGGATTTTATTTTACTTTGAGTTTCCCGGAACAAGGTGCTCTCTATCGACTAGTGGAAAGTAAGGTGTACTGTGTAATGTATAGATGTGCAAAGCTGCATTTACTCTGCAGGTCTTGATACCTAATTTTGATGTATTGCCCATATCTAATTTTTTAAATGAGTTACTTACATGATCTTTTTACAACAAGGTCATATGACATCTTCATTTACACTGGCTAAGTGCTGGGGAAGCAACCTTGTATGATAGATGAGATGTCCTACTGATCTTCACAAAGTTAAGCAGCAAAGGATAAAAACAGATACTATTTCCAGTGGATGCAGGTAAAATAGAAAATGTTTGCACAGATCACAAATGACCAGTGAACATATAAGCAGTAAAAAAAAAGCTCATGAGCTCAGATATTTTAAGATCTGTGTCGGGCCTTATTCATATGTGGAAATAAATGCATCTGCCGTTTATGCAGACAGATCACATTTTCCAGATTAATTCAAGTCAGGCATCCTTGAACATATGACTGTAGTTGGTGATGTAAACACGTGGACAGGTTCTCCTCTTTCTCCTCCACTTTAAGATATGCTTAACACTTTGCTGACCTCCAAGAATGCTTCAGAGAGCAAATGCTTGGACACGAGGTTCTGTCTTGTTCTTCACAACTTAAAAAATAATCAGAAAGACTCAGAACTTCAATTGTAGCAATTAACTTTTACTGAACCAACCATCTGCATAGCACAAATGGTCACATACTGTGAAATTGTGAAGTGGCGTGCCACTGCGCAAATACTGTAGGTCTGTGTAGCAGGTCTCTGTTACACTTGCTTTTATTGAAAATAGCACCTGTTTTTCTGCCTAGCTAACTTTTTCTAGATCAGTGGCCAAGCTCATCTGGTTTGCAAGGCTGTTTGCCCTCACAGTTGACAAGTGTGAATATAGATAGGGATCACTTTTAAAAGATCATGTAAGCAATTCAAAGAAAAAATATGGGCAGGAAATAAATCAGAGTTGTTGATTGAGCTCTGGAGTGTAATAGCAACCAAAGAGCCCTGAAACTGATCCAAAAGTATCTGAATCCACTTTGTTTTGTTTTGTTTGTTTGTTTGTTTGTTTGTTTTTTACTACTTACACCTCCAGTGATCACATCCAAACTGGGGAGGAATAATTCAGAATTGGCTCACTTGAACCATGAGGTGTAAATGTGGCAAACTTGTTACTTCTGAGTAGTTCATAAATGTGTATTCTTCCACTTCCATGTCCCAGTTATAATTAAGTTTATTGAAAGATGCCCCACCTGTCTGGAGTGCAACCCTCCATTTCGCATGAAGAAAGCTGGGATAGGCTCCAGCAGATCCTAGCAGTGCCGAGCAGTGTGTATGGATGATGGATGGATGAATGAAAGACAGCATTATATTAACCCTAGGGGAATGTGGTTTTGTTGGTGCATAAATTTCTGTAATGACACTTGCAGGTGATTTCTCCGAAAAATCACAGTCTGCTGAGCCGCAAAGCTTTTTTTTCACCTCTAACAGTAGGTGAGAGACAGCAAGGTCATTTGCAGTACAAAACCGGAGAGTAAAAACTGTATCACTGAATTATAATAAATGCAAATAAATAAAATTTGGTACAACTAATTAAAACGCTGTCTTTGCTCATTCTAACAGAGACATGAGGCACTTAAGGCTTGTGTCCACAAAGTAACTCTTTTATTTAGCTTGCAGCAGCACTTAGTAGATGCTTGGGGAAAGTGCTAGTCATGGTTTCCACTGTTGCTATGAGACGATATGAGAGTACTCAAAGCACAAAGCTCCTTGGGTAAAATTGGTTTTTAACTTTAATCACTCTGGCACATTGAGTAAAAATAAGCTCAGCTCTAAGCACTTTAAGAAGCAAGCCACTTTTCCTTGCAAACAAGGGGCAAATAGGACAGTGAAAAATTTTTCTGCACACAGTTTATGTACATGGGAGCTGAACATCACTGCAAACTTTGGGAACTATTAATACAATTTCCAATTCAGGTTTTATCTCACTAACGAGGGTAATTTAATTGCATATTAACAAAGCAGCTCCATTTCTTCAGAAGCCAGGTGGTGTTTTTGTTGACCATATGTGTAGAAAAAATAATTAGAACATGAAGAATGAGGGAAGAAATAGACTTTAAATGTTTCATTCCAAACTGAATGGCTTTGCATGCTTTTGAATTATCATATCAATCATAGTTGGATATCTCATAACTTTTTAAATAAGAGCTGTGGGTGGAAATGTTCCAGTGAGTCCTTGGGGAATCATATGTTGGTGCTAAGTCTCTTTGCTCTATTTTGCCATATTTATTGTTTTCCTTGTAAGACGCCGACTCATAAGTTACTAAATGTTGTCACTCAATTAGATGCCTGACATGCATTTAGTACATTTTATGGTTGAGTAAGGATGAAATTGTAATGTCTGTATACCATCTGTATACCATCATTTTTGTGCACCTGACCTTTGGATATCTTTTGTTGGGAGGTTTTTGAGTGCTGCGTAATTGGAGCTGCCGCCTTTCACATTGTTTATGATTGAAGTGGGATGGAGGGACAATCTTAAAGGGCAATTTTATACTTTCCTCTCATTCGCACATGGGTTACAGTGGGTCTGCTGTGTAATAGCTGCCTCTAGCAGCACCTCAGAATTCAAATTTGTGCTAAAACACTTGAGAAAATTAAACCTAATCTTCAGTTAATGTAGAATGGATTTACATTTGTAGTGAATTATGACATGAAGTGTGTAGAATTAACTGATAGCATCTTAGTGCATGAATTTACATTATTTATCTTACCAAAAGGAGCAAACAACAATTATATTAGAACATGTCTGAAGATATCCAGATATAATACATTTTTCATTTGCCTTTGCATGTTTTGTCTGAGCCAAGGTTGTGTTTCTATGTTAGTGCATGAGTCCCTGCAATGGAGCACAGAGTACATCTAGACTTTCCTCCTAAAAATGTATTTTTTACAGTGGCAAAGTCTTACAAAGAGAGTAAAGACACCAAAATTAAGTTTGCACGGGTTCCTCAAGTTAATTAAGTTTTTAGAGACTGACTTTCTTTTAATGGGAAATTTCATTTGATTAATGAATATGTCAACATAGTTTGTTTTTACAGTGAAAGCTGCTGGAGATGTGTATTAATGGTCTGTTTAGTAAAAAAAAAAATAGGAAACTGAACGTTCCAACTTCCAAATGAAAGAAATTGTTTTAATGAGAGGTTAGGGTTCCTTGTTGGAATTTAACACATGAAACAAAATACCCAGAGAGCATTTTCAGCGGCATTCTGTCTCAAGTGAACTTGCTGATGAGAATTTGCCTTTACTATCCAAGAAACAAGAAATAGGAAAACAGTTTCGACTTCTCACTCTCAAGGTACATGAAATGCAGCACAATGGGAAGCTGTAGCTAAATAAAGATGCTATGACATTCTAGGTACATCAGCATAATCTTTGAGAGTGTTTGAGTTGGTAATTATGTCACACACAAATATATGCACTTTTCACTTTTTTCTTTTTTTTTCCATAATGTGTCCGCTTTATGGAATAGTTGAATGGCAGTAAATATTAATCAAGACACAAATATAACAGTCAAAAAAGTTTCAAAATTTCAGTGTCATAACTTCAGTGTGAGATATCTACTTAAGATTAACCAATAAAAAAAATCATAAAATTGCCAAAGTTATTGTAATAAGCAACATAGGAAAAACACCTTTATGAGGTATTATTACTTTTAATTGTCACATGTGGTTATTTTGCCAATGTCAGTTTTACATGTTTGCATGACTGATCTGATTTTTTTCCCCAACACTCATATTTGCGTATAAAGTCTAAAGGAGCTCTGTCTTTTTGACAGTGGCCTTGTTAGTGTTATTCACACCCCCTCAAATAAAGTAGTGACAGTTACCCCACCTTGATTTGAGCCGAACTAAATTAAAGTACAACTGCATAGAACTCATTTAAGTGGTAGAGCTTTGCTAATGGGAGATGAAAGGCAACGGGATAGAGTGAAATGAAAAGAGGGCAGAAGAGAGGTACAGGAGGGTGAGATGGATGGACTGAGGGGAGAATGAAGATTGTTGACGTGAGCAGTGACACTGCAGGTGAAATATGTGGTGGGATGTCATCTCCTCCTATACATTACTGCTCTGTTTATCTAGTGAACCCTCTAAATCACTGTGGACCTGCTCAGCTTGAATGGCATACACTCAGAAACACTTGTGTGAATGTAGAGTTCCCTCTGTGTCCCAAACAATTTAACTGAGAGTGCCAGGACATATTTTCATTACTATTAGGACATTCCATCAAGCTCATTTCTCCATTACTTGAAGTTTTAAGGACCCACACAGTTTGTCTCCCTCTCTGGTCCACCTAGACATTTTATCACCAAAGGGGTAAAAAAAATCAAAACAGTGGCTGAATAACACTGTACATTTTTTATTTTGCAGAAACTACAGTTGAGCTGTGAGACAGTTATCCTGAAATTTTTCCAATCTGATACACAGTTTGGCTTATAATGCACCAGTCAGTGGTCAGTGCTTTATTCTTGACACTTGAGATATGATCAGCTTCCCTTTTTTTTCTTTATAGCTGTAGTTAAGAACGTCTGTCAACACTGGAAACCAGACAGGCTTTATTCATCACATTTTCATTGTCAATGACTCTAATACTGGGCTATTGTTTTCATTTGTAAAACCCAGCAGATGCAATATGACCTCTGGCATCAGGCAGTAATCCAAATCCTCACTGCTGCATCCAAAGCTAGAAAACAGCTGCTAGAAAACAGAAAATATGCAGTGGGATTTTCAAAACTGTAGCTGTCCAAACAAACAGCAGGATGAAATGGTTTTGTTTGCTTTCCAATGACAAAGCAGCCTGAAGCATATGCAAGACAAAAAAAAAAAAAAAAAAAAAAACATAATAAGCCTGATGATGTTATGGTAGAACCCAAAAGTTTGCAGGAGCAGAAAGGAGAGGATGACAACCTCAGCAAAAGTTTTTCCCTACATGTGTCTCATCCACAATCTAACTCAATCGCTTACACCACAGAAATCTAACTTTTAACCAAATATTTGCTATTGTAACCACTGTAATAAAAATCTCCTGACAGAGCCAAACTATGATCTTTCAAAAAAATTTAACTGGATCATTTGCTATCTAAACTAATCCTGATCTTGAAATCATTATACCAATCTATTTATCATTTTGCCATTATGTGAAGAGATTTTAGAAATGTAGAAATGTTTGGACATTGAAGAAGCAGTGGTCTGTATCTGAATACTGAATCAACAATATAAAAAATAATTTTTAAAAAAGATGAGGAATAAAATTTGCTGTCTGGCAATAAAAATCTTTATAGAGTCTATTAAATTGTTTAAGGGGACATATTATGACTTTTTTTTAAAGGCGGCACAGGTTCCTGATTCCGTAATGATAGTCTGTCTCACATGCTGTTTCCAAAATACAGCACAGATATTTTCTAAAGATTCCTTTGAATCATATCTTTATGGCTCCATTCAAACCTGGTTTTCTGGGGTGAATCCAATGCTCCACTCCAAACAACCTCGCCATCTCATTTGAAATATTTGTTAATGACTTTAACCTCCCTACTCTGGGTTACAGCAACTGCAGTAAGATGGAAAGTTTAGTTGGAATAAGCACGGGAAGGCTGGATAATTCTGATCTGTGTTGTGATGTCAAATTAACCTGCAAATCTAAACAAACAAAGTCATGGTGTGTATTATGTTAGACTTTGTGATATGCCGTGTCAGACTTTAGTAGGTATATTATGTATATCCAATAAAGTGGTGAGTATACTCAATCATCCAGGTGTACCGAATAAAGTAGCTGACTACTTTATATGCTTGTAAGCGTTCCTTTTTAATCACAATATGTCCCTGTTAGTATTCAAAGTCATTGTGCTACATGCATACTTCTATATTGATGTATCTTTGGCCCAGTTAGCTCTCTGTAGTGTTTGCTCTGCAGAGCACTTATCATATTTTGGCAGACACGCTTAAGAAGTGATCACGCCAAGGCATTTGACAACAGGGGCAACCACTTCAAAACCACCTCCAGGTAAACCATGTCCTGCAAAATAGCTTTATGCACCTGGGGTTGCTGAAGCAGAGTGTGAAATTAACAAGCTGGGAATATTTGAGGGTTTATATGCGGCTACAAAAATGCTTGAAAAATAAAATGAGGAAAAAAAGGGCATTGCAAAGAAGAAGGTGTGCATCAAGTGCTGCATCATTGGAAAGCAATGGTTCTTGCAGACTTCTCTGAGTCCTAGCCTGCCCCTCCCTCCTCTCCCATGCCTGTCTTCTGTGATGAATGGGTTTGATATCAAACTCGGTGTGTGTGTATGTGTGTGTGAGGGTGTGTGTGATGAATGACTGTGTTCATACTGGACAGACCCAGAGGGTTTTAGCTACTGTTAGTAGTGCTTAAAGATGACTGGACTAAAAAGGCTCTCTGTCACATCTCTCTCCCACACACACACACACACACACACACATACACACACATATATACACACACACACATGCATGCTTGGGCACACGCACACACACCATAGATTATCCCCATTTAAAAGGCTGTGTCCTAGGGGTACATAGCACAGCACTATGACAGGTGACACATAGTTTGCTTCTTTCTTTCTCTTATCTTTTTCTTGTCTTTCTCTTACTCTTTCTATATTTTATCTCTCGCTGCAGACGTCAGTAGTGAGGCAAAGTTTCTGCAGCACATTGTCAGAATTGTATAGGCTGCTGTAACCCTGCGTGGGTGTGTATTTCTGTGTGCATACATGTATTGCTCATATAGAAGTCTGTAGGCAGACATTCTTTGGACCACCGTTCTCCCGTTAGCTTTCGCACCAGGTTCAGCGATACGGGCGTGATGTCATGCCTGAGTGAACTCAAGTCCTCAAGAATTTTTTTTATATAACTTTGCCATGAAAACATGTATTATTTTGTTTCTTAAAGGTAATCACATTTAGAACAATGCCATTCTTATTTCAAGTGCAGCTTATATGTTTAACAAAAATAATTATTTTCCAAGGTCATGTGTCATTTTCCTGTCTATTATAGGCCAAAATGAACATGCTCCTTACAAAAGAAATGCACATTAAACATTCAAGTACTGCCAATGACATCTTGGGTTTAATTACCCTGAATCATCTGAACATGATGTAGCAGGTGTATGTGCTTAATATGCTGTAGACACCGGGTGGAGTTTCTAGCCTGCTGTAATTTGAGAGAATGTCTCAAGTACAAATAATGTGCTGAGCCAAGTGATATGAACACTAATGATATGTCACCTAAATGTGTTCATTTGCTTATGACTTTATAGAAAATGATGAAGAAGAAACGGCTGGTCAGATTCATAGCCCAATATTCTGAGATAGAAATAGTTACGACTCACGTCAACGTGCAGTCACTTTCGCATGTAATTTCCTCCTCATTTTCTTGTCAATTTCCTTGCTCACTGTTGACTAGTGCAGAAAAATACCACAACCTTAATATTTAGAGGGATTTTTTTGTCAGTTGTTTTCCTAATGTGAAAAGCTACACACCGGCACATCATAACAGGGGCGTGAATCAGTTGTTAATAAAACATCTATTTTGTAGCTTGAGTTTCTTTTTAAGAACCCTTTTTTTCTCTTAAAGGTATTATTTTTACTTAAGTTTTCTTCTTTCTTCTTCAAAAGTCTCATCTTTTTTATATCACTTCCCAAGAAAGTTGACATTTATTTATAGCTGAGGTTAGTTTGGAATCAACCAGTACACCTAATGTGCATTTACACATATCATAGATGTCTGTTTATGACTGAAAGTTCATTGGGACAAAGCCTGGGTGAATAAAGTACAAGGCGAAAGACAGTGGCACCACAGACCATCAATTATCAGCTAAGTGGCTGGAGAAAAACACTGCAAATCTACAGTCAGAAACCTGGGATAAATTTAATTTAAACATTTTTGCCAATCATATGTATGATATGAACTTGCTTAAATCTGAAAAGCTTAGTGCCTTTTCCACATCATTACATGGTGGCCATCTCTGAGCAATGCAAAGAGTTTTAAAAGGCTGCTTTCTCTACCAATTCATAATCTTTTCCTCAGTCTAACCTGTGGTTTTGGGGTCTAAATTGGAGAAATAAAGAAAAAGATAAAATCCTGTGACGTGAGTGCTATAACAGACTGAAAGTCACAAAACTTGTGTTGATCTCATACTGGAATCAGTATTCAATAGATCAATGTCAACCATCCTACCATACAGGGCATAATGGTTGTGTCGTTGTTGTTGTTGTTGGGGGGGGGGGCTTTCTAAACTGAGCTTGCCTGTTCTCCCCATACTGGTATTGGCTTTTCCATATACAGTAAAAAACAATGAACCAAGCATTAGGTCACATGACCAACTGAGTTCTGAAGAGCAGTTCTGAAGCCTCGTTTCGTCTGTACGGGCTGCAGCCATGTTGGTCAGGAAGCCAAGGAAAACAGGCCCACTTTATGTCAATCAAAGTTAGGATTGGCTCCCACCTCCTACAGCAGATCCCCACCAGAATATCTTCAGAGTTGCCAGCAGATGTTTACAACCAAATATACCCTTAAACATGTTGACTTGACAATAAAATTTAAAAAAATGGCAGTCGCATTTAGCAGACGCTGGGTTTATACAAATGGCTGGTTGCTTTGGTAAGCGAGATACGATGATGATAGCTGCAAGCCATTGGCTGAGTCGACTGCCAATCAGTCATATTAGAAATAAATTTATTGCTTTATATGGATTCTCCTGGTGTTACAAAGAAGTTGGACATTTTAACACGCGAGTCAATAGAGATGACTTGCTTTTGTAGCCACTTTCTGGTGGCCAGTCAAGGAACTGCAATGACTCGCAACTGGGAAGTTAGATTGGTTGATGCTTGGTTTCTTCTTACAGCGCAAAAACATGCATGTCAACCTCATGACAGGCTGGCAACCTGCTAAGCTGTACTATGTTTTTTTTTAATCAAATGTCAGGTTCCAGTTCTCAACACAGTAATGAATGGCATCCAGTGGTTGCATTTAAGTGGGAAAAAGTGCTGGATGACCAGTGTTGGCAACAATGTTGGTCTGAAGTGTAGTTTCAGTCAAAAAAAAAAAAAAAAAAGAAAGAAAGAAAGAAGTGCAGATATTGTCTGACTATTAGCTTGTCATCAAGGTCTGCACAAGTCTGTTACTGACTGCTTTGTATGAATCAGGTGTGTTGGAACAGGTAAACATCTGAAACATGAATGGTGGCAGCCATCGAGTTCCAGAACTGGACAACCCTGGTTTACCTGCTCTTAACCACGAACTATGAACACAAACACAAATTGCATTCTTGCAGTATGAATATTGCACTTCAAGATTCCATTCATGAGTAAATTAGATACTATACACTATAAATATTGAAACTTGCAACATTAATTAAATATGTTTAAAGGAACTTCTCATGTTGTAAGTATGTAACCATCGTAATTCCTGTAAGCTTTTTTTTTTTTTTAAATTTTATCATGATTTAAACAAACATCCTGGTTTGAATGTCACAAACCTTTAACAAAACATCAGGTAAGATTGAAGCTATTATCATTGCAGTGCCAAATAAAAACATCTCTGAAGACTGGTTTATTGCAAATGTCAGTTAATCAATGAATAGAGGAAAACATATTTGACAAAGGAGTAAACACAGTGTCAATTAATATTGCATTAAAGAAAAAGAAAGTGATTTGTGGGAAAGTTGGGTGAGGGTCAAAGCAATGATTATCCAATTTGTATCCCCAGCAGTTTAATCATTGTGAAGAATAGATTGCCCACAGGCCACATTACCCACAGGCCCTGCTAGATTACGCCACGTTCTGATTGCAACACTGAAGTTCTCAATGCTTCCTATGAAAGCCAAATGATAAATATTCAAATTGATCCTGAAGTGAGAGCTGAGTGGAGAGAGTAATTGTGAGTCATTTCAGTTTTTACCTTATTTGATGGCATAGCTATAATTCAGCAATAATTAGTAGGCTCACTAAGTGCAACTACACTAAGGGCCATATACGTAGATGGGGAAGGAGAAGAGGGTGTACCAGTGGAAGAATGTGAAGAAGGAGAAGAACAAAACAACTATGGAGTGTGGATTTTTACCCAGAAGCCTTTACTGTCCCCCTGTCTCTTACTCGTACCCAACATTCAGCCCTGTATACTGCTGATTCCATAAAAGACTGCTGCTTGAGGCACTTCATTGCAGATGTTAGTTGATGTTAGTTGAAGCTGAGTCTGTGTCTATGTACATTCATCTGACGACACGACTCCCACTCATGCAAATACCTGTGAGCACATTCAAGAACTCATTTCCAGTCATTTTCATTCTCTGGTAGGCCTATAGGGCAGAGGTTTCTCACATTCTCTGTCTTCTTGGATATGGTTATTCCAACCACTTCTTTCTCTCTGCAGTGTGTGCTTGGAAGACTTTACACTCTTGTGCTGCTGTCGGATTCCCTCGTGGGTTGCGGAACTGCTCTCTTCCTCCCTTTCTTTCTTTTTTCTCTCTCAGCATTTCTTCTTTTCTCCCCTCATTGAGAACAACTGAAGCCTCCCTTTCCTCACTGCTTGAGGCAATTTTTTGAAAAAGGGAAGAAAAAGAGAAGCTAGACAGAGATGGACAGGAGAAGAAGGCAGATTTAGGGATGAATGGCCTCATTCATGGGCACAGTGAACCAGAAACAAACACAGAGGCAACCAGCACCGCACATGGTGCTCTATCACTCTCAATAATCGCTGCCCTGTTTATGAACCTACTGTGGCTCAGTTATCTTGTAAACTATGTTCTAGTAGAGAGGATCTGATATGAAATCCATAAGGTGGCTGGATGCCCTCTCTGGACCATTGATCGACAAGCTTTATTTTTTTATCTTGTCTTTGTAATGACACTGATGAGTACACTTGAGGCCTGATATTAGTAATAAATCTCCAGCAATTGAACAGTGAATGCAGGCACATTTGAAACTGTAGATTTATACATGTTTTAATTAGTTGGAATCATCTTAACCAAAATAACTGTTACACAAACAATGTCCTGCCCTGATTACTGTATCTGGGAATACACAGTTGTATTATTGAACTAAATTTCCACCTATCTTTTATTTGTATTGTTTATACTTGTACAATGATATCCATGTTTAGTGTCCTATGCGGTGAAGCTGTTGAGATCTGAACCAGCTCTCTGGGTGCCATCTATTTTTTCTATTATATCACATTTGGGTTTAGAAAAGAGAATGTATCTTCCACTTGAGAGATATGTGTGGTACTATTTCATTACACAAAAAGACCAACAAATTTAATATACGTTTCCAACCTGTGACATGGCTGTCTTTTTTTTCTTTTTTAGTCTAGTTGCTCTGCCATTTATTCCCACTGTAATACAGAGGAACAAATATGAAATCCATACACTGACTACAGTCTCTGCCGGATATTATTGATCTCCTAACTTTGTCTTTTGTCCTGTCTTCATATTGCTCCTCTTTAACAGAGCTGTCTTTCTCAATAATAAAGAAAAATCTGATTTTTTTCTTCTTTTTTTCCTGTTTTTGTCATGTAAAATAACTGTTACAAATATTTATGCAGCTGTGTGTTCTATTGATTGTAGTTTAAAGTGCCAGGTTCCTCACATCCTTTTATCATTGATAAAACTGATGTAAGAAACTGAACTGAGGGTGCTTTTTTAGAAAATGATAGTTATTTCACAACCCAATTTCACAGATACTTTTTTTTCTTTTTTCTCAGCATGCATTTATCTTCCACAGAGTGAGAACATTTTTGTAAGGGCAAAATAGCCCAGTATTTCATCAGGAGATCTTGCACAGCCAAATCCTGTTTCTCCCTGAGCAAGGCCCATCAGTTCACTTCTTCACAAGATTTGATTAATTGTTTAGTCATTCAAAATTAAATATAAACTGATAAGAACAGGTGAAACCTTCCAAACAATGTGGTGCTCCTATTCCAGCATGCAAAACCAAATGATGTCTCTTTATTATTCTCTCTGGAAGGAGCTGTGTACTTGATATTGTTTCTCTTAGAAATTACACTAGTTTATTTTTTAAGATTGTTTTTTATGTTTGTTTAATTTGGAATTTCAAACCTTATAGAAGAAATATAACTTTGCAGGGTGTAAATACTTGTGTAGAGTTTCAGTCATCGAGGTCACTCTTATTCTCAAAGACTTCGTCAAAGGCAACTGGACTTTTTTCTTTCACCTTCCACCCAGAAGCCTTCCTCAGTTCAAACTTACTGGTGGAGAGTTTTAGGTTTCTAAGCATTTAAAGTTATGTGCAAATCACTGACCAAACTCCCTAAAAGAAACTGGCACATTTTATACACAGTCCAGTGGAGTGAGGCTGGAGCTTTACTCAAAGAAACTAAAACAACAACTCCACAAAAGCATGGCACTGCACAGGAAAGTCAGATCAGTAACTCACAATTCAGTGGTCTACCAGCATCTCAAGGAGATTAAACACTTTTATGAGGACAATAACACATATTTTGAACAGCTAACTATGCCAAATTAGGAAAAACTAACACTAAATAGCTGGGGAGGGCTCAAGCCTTATCCCGTCCACTCCCAGATTTGGATCACCTATCTATCTTTGCAACCATTTGATTGATTCATGTGACAAATGTGAAATATCAAAATGTGAATCTTCATTAATTATCCCAAAAAAGTTAACTATTCAAAATTTGTCCAAAAGGGCTAAAAGCAACTGAATTTTTTTCTTGTTTACTGACAGCTGCTTTTTCCCAGTTTCACACTGGCTTCTTTCATTCGTCTCTCAAACCTGCTGTCTTAACCATCTCTACACAGAGGCATTGGCCTTTGACATCACCTATCAAACACTTTCACAGTGGCCTCGACAGCCCTCACTAAGCTCTTTCACACACTTCGATTTATGTGACCAAAACATCTCAAAGAGAAGTTATTGCAGAGAACTCATAGGTGATAGGCTTGGAGGATGGTCGGTGAGCTAGTAACACATGTGTAACCTCAACAACTCTCAATGATTTAATGTACCAGCAAGTATTCATATAGACTCACACTCCTATGTGTAATTTAAAATCACTAAGTAGCCTAATATGCATATTTTTGGACTGTGGGAGGAAGCCGGAGTATCTGGAGAAAATCCATCCCAGTATAGAAAGAACATGCAAACTCAACACTGAAACACCCCTGCTGGGATTTAAACCAAGAACCTTGTTGTTGTGAGGCAACTATGCTCTGATTTTACAATAGTATTTCTGTATTGGGAGGAAACTTCCTTTGTCATTAAATTTGTACTTTATCAGAAATTGCTCTTACATATTCAGCATGTTTCTGAGCCGCAGTTCATGTTCATCACAAGTTAACCCCACATCTCCACACCAAGACCACGTATATTCATACTGCTTATGCAAGTTTAAACTGCATCACTGGGCCGTCAAGGCTGCAAATACACAGTTCTTTAACTATTTTTTCCCACCTGGTGAAGAAGCAATAAATATTTATTGTGTAAAAGAGTTAAGCATCTTCATTCACAGTTTTCGATCCAAAGCCAGAGCTCACCCTAACACTAAACCTATGAACACACTTAAGGTGAATTTCAGAGTAGTTATCGTAATGCAAATTTATTCATCACTTTTGCAGAATTACCCCCTTTATAGTATGTTAACTGTTTACAATTGTTTCATTCCATACAAGTAAGGATAAGTCATTGTGGGCAAGAGCTAAAATAGAAATTTCAGTGTTTGCTGCAGCAACATTTACACTGGCTTGTCTCTTAAATGAACACTGTGTTGTTTTGCTGAACAGAATTTATGTACAGGAGCTTACTTTCCTCAGGGATACTCTTGGAAAAAGGAAGAACACGCAACATAAGCATAAGATATTGGACAGTGGATTTCTCTATGATTACATTGCTCATAAAGATTATCATTGACATTTACTGTACAGGTTTCACTGTGCTGCACTGTAGGCATCTCTGGGCAATGTGAAGAACAGTCCATTTTATGGCTTTTAAACTAGCTTGTAATCCTCATTTACACAGATGCTTCCTTTATTTTGGTCGCTGCCTGCTGGTAATGAGAGCTCGCAGTATGCTGCAGTGTTTCTTTCACTGTCTGGCGAGTTCCTCAGAACCTTGAGGGTTGTTATTCAGACTAATGGGGGAGAAGTTACTGCAGCATCAGGACGGAAAGTCTAAGGGTTGTGTATATGTGTGTGTATGCGTGCACTATATGTTGGAGAATGGAGGATTGTGCTTTTGTGTGCTGTCACTGGTGCCTGTGTGAGTCTGTTTCTCTGTATTATTTTTGATCCCTGCACTGCTCAGGCAGAGAAATCCGTAGCAGGTTTATCTGTGAGCATCTAGTCATGCTGTCATGCGGGAAAAAACAGTCCCATTAAAAGACATTAGCACTACACTGAGAGGCATAAAAAAGAAATGCTAGTCAAGAAAAATGTGAGGGAGCACAAACACATGACAGAAGGACGGAGTAAACAAAAGAAAGAAGAAACCAGTAAAGAGTTAAGTTATTAGCCTGTAAGTGATTGTACTCAGCATTATATTTTCTTCTCTGAAGTGGAAGATAAACAAATTTGATAGTGACATCAAGAAATAAAGTGATGAGTAGAGCAAGCAAAAGATGCTCTTAAAATGCACCAAGATATAAATAAAATTAACCAGCGAGAGAGACAAGAATGCAAAAGATGGTTATGCTGCTGTAATGCACTCAAAGGAAGGACATCAGAAATATCCAGAAGCTTGAAGAGAGAAAGAGAGAGATGTGATGGAGAGGGGGCACAGGAAGGAACCCCAAAGGGAAATAATGTAGACTATACTTAAAAATGGAACATATGGAGATGCAAAAAGAGCAAACATGAGGGGAGTCCACAAGACATACAATATATCTCAAGAGCCCTATTGTATCCGATGCTTTTACTGGAATGATGATGCACCATGCCGCTGGACCCCTTCTCTCATTAAAGCTTTATGAAGCAAGCTTAGCACACATTTTATTACAATGACGCCACTGTCTGGCACATTTCAGACTTGCGGCAGGCCTGTGTTACTAGACGAGGTTGAAGAGAAACAAAAGGCACAGAAACATGTGTCATAAGAGGAAAATATCCCACTAAGAAAGAAAGTTGTTCAGAAAGTTTTAAAAAAAAAAGTGTTTGCCAAAGTTGTGGATCATGGTTAAAAATTTTAATTGTAAGGTAAAAATGCAGCTGACATTTTGTTTTTATTTATTTTTTCTTCTTGTTTGAGTCATTGGAGTAAAAGACAAGGGAAAACCAGTAGTTCCATCAAAATGTGCAATAATTCATTAAAAATATGTTTAACATTAGACTCTAAAAGACCATAGACTTCTTAAAGCCCAAAGGCAGGCATGCTATTATTTAGGTTCTCGAGATGTGATGGTTAAATTTCAGACGCTCAGTTATTTCTCCCAAACAACTGGTTCATATATTGAAAATCAGCTCCTGATTTAGGCCCCACTTAACCATTTTGTTGTAAAAAAAATACAATAAAACATGTTACAAAAGCGTGGCCCTGCGATGGACTGGCGACCTGTCCAGGGTGTACCCCTGCCTCTCGCCTGAGACGGGCTGGGATAGGCTCCA
>JAOWBL010000005.1:12523268-12538046 GCA_028564865.1 Zenarchopterus dispar | reverse complement strand
TAATGTTGATGGGACTTTTAAGTTTTTAGGAGCAGTTTACTTGAAATACTGTATCTTGCTGTTCATTAACATCACCATTCATTATTGGGATGAGCCCCAGGAAATGCTCACATGTCTCATAATCACATCTTTGGAGATCTTATGTCTTTTTCTTTTAACTGCTTCTGATGACACCAAATGCAAAGACCACCCTTTTCTTGTATTTAATGACAATGATGATGTTGATGATGTTGGCTGTGGCAGTGATGATAAGCATCAAGTAATTAATGAAAAAATATTAAGCATGCACTTATGGCTGAAGTCTTTTGTTTCTAACTGATGTTATTCTAATGAAGAAATTTGTAGTGAAAAATGACTTTCTCATGTTTCTTTCTTCCACTGTAAATGCAATTTTATTTTTAAATTATTCAGAGTTCCAATGTCACCTCATTTTATACTTGAAACAATTTGTGTATGCACATAAAATGGGATTAATGAAGCTCAAAATCATGTTTGTGTGTTCATGTGTGACAATTGTAAGAGAATTTCATTCAAAAAGCTGTACATTTTTAAAACATACAAGCTATCTAGTAGCAAAAAAAGAGCTATATTCTAGATGTTGATAATTTAAACCTTTAGTTTTCAAACCATGTAAGCAGCACCCTGACAGCAGTTGGTGCTTAATGCAGCATTCATCATTCCCCAAAAAAAAACAATTATGATATTATGAGTGTTTTAAGAATATTTTTTAATTGTATTTTCTGTGTTAGTCCTTTGAGTTTTTGTTCATTTAAAAAATGTTTGCATGCTAACAGAAACACAAAGTCTTGCAGTGGAAATAGTTAAAAGTATTTAATGTTCAATCATAGATCTTAACAGATAATTTAGAAAAGTAATTATACTATGTTTGTACAGAACAAAACATTTTTGACCTGAATGAATGTAAACCTATTAAATATTCCTACTGAAAAGAACCCCAACTACTTCTACCATGGTTTAATTGCAAGTGCATAGGAAAATGGTTTCTTTTCAAGATCAAAGATCAATTTGTTGGTTCTTTGTTAGTTTTGATAGTGGTGTTCAGCTCCCATTTAAGATTGTTTTAATTATGTTGCTTGTCTGCTTCTGAGCTAGACTTCCTTTCAATGTAATTTAATTTCCTGGATTGAAGATTCTTATGTTGAGTTTCCCCTAATCTTTGTCAGAGAGATTTTATAGCTCATGTAACCCTTTTTATTACATGTCGGTGTTAAAGTAATTGGTGATTAAACTGAGCTTGTTTTAAATGTGAAACACTTTTCGGAATGAAAGATTCCATCCAAAGAGTTTTTTTATTTTTAATTATCTCTTTCATGGTATGGGAGTGTTGGATAATATAAAGGCCTGCTGGATTAATTAGATGAGATTATTCTTTGATTAAAAAGTTCTTGATAAGATTTCAATAGAAATGCTCTCAGTTGGATCACATGACAAGAAGCCTCAAGCACAATACCATAACTGCCTGCTTATGGAAGATGTGCTGTCACTCAAAAGATTTTTTTTTCTAGCTTATTTAGAGATTTCTTAAATGTAGTTATGTGTTTCTGGGTGTGTGTTTTCCTTTTATTTAATCTCAAACCACAAGCACAAAAATATTTCTGCCTTTTGCCACATGCTCAGAAACCAGCGGTTGTTCTTTTCTTCCTCTTCTCTGTATTTTCCTTCTTTCTTGTTAACCTCTGTTTTCTCAGCTTGATGGTTGCACCAAGTTAGGTGAAGGTCCCAGTGGACACATAAAGAGTCAAATGAAGGCATAAAAAACAGCACAGCAAGTTAGAAACACAAGATCTAAGACAGCTACATGAGATGTTGCCTTTTAAAAGTTATATATGCCATTTAATGCAGCTCATTTGCTCAAGAGGTCATCTGTTCATGCTTCTTCTTTTTCTTTCTTTTTATAGGTTTTGTTTTTTTCTGAGCTGATTGTTTTTGTGTGAAATGTTTATGGTCCTATATGTTATGGTAAAATAAATATCCTTTATTGTATAGATGTTTTACAGTCGTATTTTACAGTCGAACACAAATTGAGTTATTCAGTGTCTGACAAGATTCATTAATATGTGTATTTGGATTATTTTAAAATAGGTAATATAAACTTCATTTAATAATTGCATCTTTGTTTTCAGTTTTCTTTTTGTATACTCAAGAACTGCTGGTTCCTCTTGATCGCTGCCGTCATCTGCCTCCAAACAGTTGTTTTTCTCCCCTTATGCTGGTTTTGTAGGAGGGACCATATGTGATGCTGAAGAAGAACTGGGAGCTTTATGAGGGCAACGACCAATATGAGGGATACTGTGTAGACTTGGCTTCAGAAATTGCCAAACACATTGGAATCAAGTACAAGATCTCCATTGTACCAGACGGGAAATATGGAGCCAGAGACCCCGAGACAAAGATATGGAACGGCATGGTCGGCGAGCTTGTGTATGGGGTAAGGATAGACAATAAACTTCTGTAAGTCAAAATAATAATACATTAAAAACTATGGCTTTTGATTATGTGCATAAAAATCAACACATATCTCAACAGAAATCAACAGAAACTTTGTAATCTTCTTAGAGGTCATGCAAACTAAGAGGCAGTCACATTATGCAATGACTGAGAAATGCTAAAAATAACTTCCACGCAGTACAGAAACTTGTCTCAAGCCCTGTGTCTCCTTAGTTACCGAGCTCATTTCCTGTAAAGATGCTGTGTGATGAAGGGTTCACTTATATCAGGGGAATTTTTGCCAAGCTTGCTAATTATGCTTTTGAGTCTTTGAGATTTCACGTTTCTGTCTGAATGCAGACTTTATAGACACGCAGAAGACATTGTCAGTTGTCACTCTGAGGCAGAGTCAAAGTGGAAAAGCAGATGCAGTGACTGAATCAATTATCCTCCAGAACCTGTAGTGGAAGGTGACACAGCAGAACTGCTACTGTGACTAATAAGTTTTGAATTGGCCTGAACACAAATCACCGTCCTCTCTAATGACTGACACAGACAATCCATGTACGCTTTAAAATCTTTCCTTTTTCTGTGCCCCCGCCTTCCAGTTTCTTTGTCGTTTTTCTTCTCTCTCTTTTTATGTCAAAGCTGGTTATTTGAAATCTCAGATGTTATATCTTTAACTGTATTGTTTCTGGATGGAACAGAAAGTTAATTCATAGAACAAGTCTTCTGGTGGAACAAACTGAATTGAATCACTTACTGTGACGCTATTTCTTTTCTCAGTTCAGTTGAGCTCTCAGTCACTTGTGAGTGACAATAAACGGATGCAGTCATTAAGTAAGTGAAGAACTCAGAAGCAATGTTCATGGAGAGACAGTCACATGGCTGCGTTTAAAGTTGTTTAACATTGTTTAACACAAGAAAATCAATTATCTCAAAGGCTCAGTTCTCCGTGTCATAGCATTAACGTGTCCCTGACAAGATGTTGGAGCTCTGCATAAATATTCAGTATGAATTTATCTTATGTCATCAACATAGTTAGTATGTAACTAACTTAATTAGTGTTGAATTTGAACACTAATTAAGTGGGAAAATATTTCAAGATGAAATATTTCGTTTTTCACGAACGGGATATCCTGAGACACACCCCGTTTGAGAACATGACATCATGAGGTGAGTTTCGGCTGGTCCGTGTGCTTTCGTTGTAAAC
This sequence comes from Zenarchopterus dispar, assembly GCA_028564865.1. Lineage (NCBI taxonomy): Eukaryota > Metazoa > Chordata > Actinopteri > Beloniformes > Zenarchopteridae > Zenarchopterus > Zenarchopterus dispar. Next base: position 12,534,385 of record JAOWBL010000005.1, on the reverse strand, counting down.
CAGCTGTTTAGCTTCTATATCAATGAAGAAATGAGGAAACGTTGAGTGGCGGCTGAGTGTTGTTCTAATGGCTCTAGTGAACGTGTAAGTCTGTTCATGCTCCCAAAAGAGCCAAATTTTCTTTTAAAAAAATGGGTGAAGCAAATACCTAGAACAAGGGACAAATGGCAACCAACACTATCCTCTGTACTCTGAGCAATCGTTTGACAATAGAAAAATATCTATGATGTGTTTCTTGTTTTCATCTTGTAGCTAAAGAAGCTGAAAATTGTTTTGCCTAACTGATATGTACACACCTCTCAAAAACGCATAAAGGAAGAGACTTACTCTTTTCCAGGCAAATTTAAAGACAAACTGTTATAAAACTATGGTGATATGACACAAGTCAAAGACCGTGATTTATTTGAACTCATCCTTCCCCTTTTTTCAGTAGATGAGATATTATAGGTTTTGTTGGAAAGATTTTAATATTCTCAAGAATACTCTGTACTGTGGTTTTAGGAGGTTTTGTTAAATGAAGCCCTAGGTCGGAATGGCACAACACTATTTAATCTCTTTAAATGAAAAAAATACATAAATATGTAATATAGTGATGAAATATTGGGCATCTATTTAAAGCCCGGAGAAATACAGAAAATGTTTGAATTTGAATGTGGTGAAGCAATCAGGTTGTTCAAAATCATTGCATCATTGCTGAGTTCATCACTGATGGTGCTGCAGCATCAGTGATGAAAACTACAGAATGATACACATTTAATGCACCATCTCCAGTGTCTCACTGGGAGTTGGTGGTAACAGGCACTTAGGAGCAGTGAGAGGTAAATGTAGTAACATTGCAGACTCATGCAAAATCTAAAATAAGATAACAATAACAGTTTTATAATTATGATACCGATAATCATTAGGGAGAAGTGGGCAGGACTGGGGTGCAACAGCACAAAGTAAACTGGTATCATCAGCGACAAATCTGACATGCTTGTGGCTTCAACATCCCACGTGGAACTCCATCACATCTCTGGGTATTATTATTATGAAATTCTGTCTCTTCACTGGCTCAAAGCGCACAGAAAGAAGAGACTTTTAGATTTCAGATTTTGGTTATTTGTAGTATAAATGACTATAAGATGTGCTATATGAGTCTTTTCCACTGGCTTGGCTTCTACAACATGAAATGAAAACAAAATAAATACACTTTCAGTTTTCATATGACTTCATTATCATTTTTATGGATAGCAGCAGGAGTTAACTGATGACAATCATATTTCATTTTATATCTTCCTTGCACTTTATTTTTTACTTGCCAAGTCTTGTCTCAGTGTTTCTTCTTCTGTTTCTGACAAAAGTGCTTTTAACTGGAGCAAAGCTGTTTGAAGTGATGCTGTTGTCTTATTGACCTGTCTAGGTCTTCAGGTGTCCCACCTGTCTGTTGCCCTCTCATCTTTTCTGCTCCTCCTGTTCTCTTCTTCTCTCTCTACTTCTGTTCTTGAAAAGGGTGAATTCCAAAACCAGAATCAAATTAAATTGAACATATTTTAATTTGATGAAAAGATTATATCCTAATGACACACATTGTTTATTTATGTTAACTTTAACCCTTCAATGCCTGGAAATAATGCATTAAAAATAATTTTTTATTTAAAGTTTTCATTATATATTGAAATCAAAATCACTTCCAGTTTTGTATTCAAACATTTCTAAATAATTATTTTTTCTTATCATTATAAGTACATTAGGTAAGTTCATGTAGTTTTTATTTATTTGATTTATTTGTTATAATTTTTCTGGTTTGTATAAAACTTTTTTCCTTTTTTGATTATTGGGCTGGTAGAAAGGTCTCAGAAATGTATGTATTATAGGGGTTAAAAAGGGCATTATAAGGGTTAAAAAGCACAAGAAAAGGTGTGTTGTCAAATAAACATTATTAATGTTGACTAATAAAACTTAACTGAACTTCTGTTGACTGTTCGGCTTTTCACATTGTTTCTAAAAGGATTTCATTAATATGAGATTACTATTTTTTGTCAGCTTTTATTACAGTATCTTACTGATCTATTCTTTGATTTTTTAAGTTATCAAGTGTTTGTTTTCTTGTATATTCATATTTTGCAACTTAAGAATTTCCTTGTTTGAGATAAGGTCTTTCTATTTTGCACAACGATGATCATTTGTAGAGGTATGTCTTGTTACAAAAACAGTTCAGCAGATGAATAAAGATCTTGCCTTTTTCATCACACAACCAACTAGATGCTGCTACTGCTGCAGTAAACAGGAAACAACATTTTTTTCGACTCTTTGAGCCTCATCTTCTCCTCCTTCCTTAGGAAAAAAAAACTTTAATATCGACAACACAGCTGAGCTCATGTGCTCCAATTTTCTCTGTTCACTGTGTACAAAATACAGTATGTGTAAGCAAGGAATACACACTCTATAATGTCTGGTAGAGAGAAGCAAATTCTGCTTTTATAAAACTGAAAGTGAAACATAGCTTATTTGCATTATTGAGCAAATATGTATTTCTGATTATTCAATTAATGATTTGATTATGTTTCTTTTTTAACATATTTCTTATTTCTGAAATGAGAGCTATTTCTAAAACATCCAGAGTTGCAGCCCAGGGTTAACAACATAAACATTGTACACAGCACTGGACTCACCCGTATTGAGTAAAGGGATGTATATTAAAAAGAAAAAAAGAAATGCACTTAATGCCATTAGTAACCAGTGAAAAACTGCTAACAGAGCTTACTGTATTTTTATTGTTTTACCATTTCCAGGAAACAAGTATTATGAGGATTATACACCATTGAGCAGTGTTTCCAGTAACTGAAGGGAAGCACTGAAAAATTCTGTAAATATTTTGAGCAAATCATTTAAATTAACTGACTGAACTAATTTACACATTACTAATTATTGTAGCATTTTTAAAATGAAACTGCAGAAGTTCAGACACATACATATATTCAGAGACAGAGTTCTGCATGAACATTTGTGAGTCTTTTATGAATTCTATGTGTGAGTGCTTAGGCATGCAGATGTGCGTTAGACCTTCCTGACTAATTTATATTCTGGACATGTCACTTTTAGACCTACGTCCTGTATGAATTACTCCTTTGTCATCCCAGTTTACCCTCTGCCTCTTCTGTGTCTTTCAGTCTTTTGCTCCCCCTCTATACTTCCTTTCCCCTTTTTCATAATCACTCATTTTTCCCACACCACAGATCTATTTCATATGAATGAATTATATTATGATATGAGTCAACTTATCCCTCTATCATATCCTTTCTTCTTTACAGAAAGCAGAAATTGCTGTGGCTCCTCTGACCATTACTCTGGTGAGAGAGGAGGTGATTGACTTTTCTAAGCCCTTCATGTCTCTGGGAATCTCCATCATGATCAAGAAGCCTCAAAAGTCTAAACCAGGAGTCTTCTCCTTCCTGGATCCGCTTGCCTACGAGATTTGGATGTGCATAGTGTTTGCCTACATTGGAGTCAGTGTTGTCTTGTTTTTGGTGAGTGATTGCTTTAAGATAGATATTAGTTTTTAAGTCAGACTAATAGTGTCAGAAAAGTTATTAATGAATAAGTGTGTAAAGTCACACAAAAAGGATCACAAACCTTTGTTCATTTCTAATGTTTGATGTATCAGAACATTGTTCTGGGTTTTTTTTTAAATCATCTGGTTTTTACCAAATCTTGCAACCTCAGATAATACTTCACACTGTCGCTTAAGAGAAACAAATACAAAATATAGAAGCAGTATTTAAAAGCTAAGGACACCCCTGTAGAATCAGGTTTGGAAGAAAGAACGTAATCCTTTCTGTATGACATTTTCTGGTGTGCTTGGGCTCATCATCGTGATATTTGACCAGATTTCAACCAAACTTCAACTGTGAGAAAAATGGCCTCACATTTGACTCAAGAACATTTCAGTATACAGATGAGTTCATGGTTGATTCAGCAAATGTAAAGTACCCAGGTCTTGTGGTCGGAATATAAATCATCACCCATCCACTACTGTGCTTGGCAGTTGGCATCAAGTGTTTGCACAGATATGAACCTTGAGCTGTCAATATAAATAAAAACAAGTCCACTTTTGTTTTATCTGTCCAAAGTTTATTTTTCCGGAAATCTTGTGGTTTGTTCAGATCCAATTTTGCAAAATCAAGTAATTCTGCCACTTTCTTTTAAGAGAGAAGAGGTTGTCTCCTGGCAGACCTTCAAAATAAGCTAGAGTTGTTCAGTCTAAATCTAATTGTGCTGTAGACTTAACATATAAAATGCTGAATGAAGCCTCTATAGTCTGCAGTGTAGTTCTTGGGGTTTTTAACAATTTATCAGAATATTCTGAAGTTGAGTTAAACCTGCTGGGTTGTCCATTACTGGGGTGAATAAAGAAAGTCTGCAGTGTTTTCAACTGTTTAAAAACTCTCTTTTCTCTGTTGTCTCAGGTGAGTCGTTTCAGTCCATATGAGTGGCATGCAGAGGAACCAGAGGAGGGGGCCACAGAGCAGGGCCCCACTGACCAGCCCCCCAACGAGTTTGGCATCTTCAACTCCCTGTGGTTCTCTTTGGGAGCCTTCATGCAACAGGGCTGTGACATCTCCCCACGGTGAGAAGGGAAAACTTGTTCATCACACTGAGAGAGAAAGAGATGGTACTTTAGGCCATATAAAGGATGTTTGTGGGGGTAAGGGCAAGCATGAGTATCTGTCCAACTGTCTGAAATGTTGAAGCTCTGTAGTAATGGACTGTGCTGATTCAAAATGTTGATGTTGTGAATCACCTCTCTTGGCACTTTCCTAGCTTCCACTGGTCTGATATGCCAAGATACTGTGCTACAGATGCTGAAGATGTGTTTGGAGGAAAACAAACACACTCAAACATGCAAACACAAAACCCTAAAAGTAAAAAAAACACCTACACACACTCGCAGTCATGTCCATCTGGGTCTGCTCTGGTAGAATATCTAGTAGTTTTCTAGCTGTGTATGAATTTTTAATGCACCAAGGAAGAGGCAGAGTCCAGGTGTATTTTTAGAATATTTATAAGAATATGGCATTTTATAATTGATAACCTGAGAATGCAGTTGTGTGAAATATTTATAACCAGCATCTTCAAGACCTTAAGAGAGCAAATATAAGGAGAGAAGGAGCACCACTTCACACCATAACAAAGAAAATATTGATAGATGATGAGCTGGAAAAAGAGCATGCTGTATGTATGTGAATAATGATTAAAATATGTATGTCTATGCAAGGTGGGATGAAAAAAAAAAACACTGGTTAAATACTTACAAATTACAATACCTTTAACATATACATTTATAAAAGCTGTGATTCGAAGGTCCAACACAGGGAAATTAATGACATCCATTTTAAAGGATCTTTGCTAAAATTTATTACTTTCAATTAGCAAGTAATTTGACTGCGGGGATGCCTGCAGCATTCTCAAGAAAATGCATCTTCCTTGTTAACCTGCCTTCCCTCCCCTCTATCATCTCCTTTGCTGTAAAAAACAAACCATTAAGAGACTCGTAAAATTTATGTAACAATGTGCACTCTATTAGTTTTGGTTTAAGTCATTGCCATGGATAAATTTTACCTAAATATACCATTTAATGAGACAAAAACATTAGTGAGGTTCTAGGTGGCATGTGTCATACTGCTTTATATTACCAGTTTCTGATTTAAGAAAAATGAAATTTTGTGGTGTTTTGGTCATATTCCATTCAATAGTAGATCCAGCTATAGTACTGCACAGTTCCAAGAACTGAGTTTAATTATATTATTAATATACCACAATGAACATTAAAATATTATTAACAAGGTTCAGTAAAACAGCAGGAGTTGCATCTCACAGTTCCTTCTTTTATTAACAGAATATCCCACTGAATACTTGATTCTATTCGAGACAAGATTTTCATAAATCCACCCACTCAATACATAGTGTTACAACTTCAGATATTTTACATTTCAATTCAATTCAATTCATTTTTAATTCAATTCAGTTTAATTCACTTCATTTCATTTCAGTTCAGTTTAATTCAGTTAATTTCAATTGAATTCAGCTCAGATATAACTTACTAAATTTCCCATTGGAAATTACGTGTTGCTATCACTGTCAGTCAGTAACTTAGCAACTGTAAATTTTCATTATGATGAAGCCTCTGATACAAATTAAACACCTGAATGTAAATGAAATACAACATGAACTGTAAACTTAATGGGACCAAATACAGCCCAGTAAAGGAGATCATTTGTATGATTTCTGGTAATGTCTTTAAATATTGCTACAACATCCCAGGGACCTTTCTGAAAAATCTGCTCCGGATGATGCACTGTAACTACAAACATTTATAAAATATCAGTTTCTGAGGAGGATGCGTGGGGATACTGTGGGTGTAAATGCTCCTTGAATAATTTGTAGTTGGTTTTCAACCATTACTTCATATCTCACTTACAGTTTACTTATTAAACACTTTCATGATTGAATAGTGGTTGAATGTACCACCCAAAAGGCTTTTATTATATTTAATTTTTAAACTAACATTACAAGGAGTAGAGGAACGAGGGTAATTTAATTGAATATGTAAATCTAATATGTCTGACTCATTGATCTTTTATCTGTTTTATGTTTATGCCAGTTTGCATATGTGCTCAACAACCATGGCTTTGTTGCCATTAGAGGCCTAACTATCCTGGAGCCGTCCTCAGTGCTGAAGTAGAAGAAAAAGAAAGATTTGTACTTGTGCTGAGTTGGGGTTGTTCTACCTCTGATTTTCGCTATTCTTTTACCTTCATTCTGGATCATTAATATCAATTTAAACTGCAATATGAACTATAAATTAACAATATTTACCTAGAGACGATCAAGAGGATCACAGAACCTTTTGGCCACTGTGGAGCTTCTACAATATTCCTTCAGTTTTTCTGTAATCTTTCAGAAACAGATATCAAGACCTTTGGGAATCAAGCAGTGCATGAATCATCGGCTGCCAGAAAAGTAGTTCAAACTCTGACTATCTATAAACCTGCATCATAATAGTTATAGTGTAACATCTATATTAATGGTATGCAATAATATAAAAAATTGTATTATCATAATTTATTGAACTGAGAAAATAGAAAATAGCAACATTCTCTAAAGAGTTATTAACATTGTTATTCTTGTCCAGCCTTAAAACAAGGTAAGACACATAGACACATAACATTTAATAATGATGTTTTTTCTTTATCTCTATAAGGGTTTTACTTATTTTTCTATCACCAGATTATGCCCAGTTTAGCGTAAACGCTTTCACTATATTCTCATTAGCATTTCTCATTTGAAAAGAGAACAAAAGTTTCTCATCAGCTAAACAAACTTTACTTTCTTTTTCCTCCTTTTCTGCTTCTTCATCCATCTCTTTAACAGTCCCGACACCTGTCGTCTCCTTCTCCTCCCCACTTCACTGTGACTGACAGGCCAATTCTAGTCTCAGCACACCAAATGGAAAACACACATCACAGGCACACACACATACTCACACACTCACAGGCACGTAAACATACAAGATGAATACATGAATGCATACACAGTCCTTTTACACATTGACTTTTTGTGCACGCACATGCAGAAAAAAAGCACTCACTGTGCAGTTTTACAATAATCCAACACATACGTGTAGACCTCTCTGTCACTTATAAGCTCTCTGCATAAGCTACAGCTGTCATAGCGATAATGTGATACTTAACATCGAGCTACTGTTTGTCATATAAATAACCAGGCTCTGTCACTTCCAATACAGCACAACTCCTCAATGGATCCGGATTACTACAGTCATAAATGCCAGATCACATTCTTACAATGAGACATCTGTCACTTATCCAGTTTTTCTTCCACACCTCCTTTTCTTTTTATCTTCTTGACTTTTTTCGCACAACATGTTTCAGTGCAAACTTAAGTTTCAGCTTACTCACTATCTCTCCGATGGGAAGGTAACCTAACACAAACTCTTGCCCCAATGACAGCTGGGATACCTTTAGAGATACAGACTTCTTATATAGTGAACACTGAAATAATGCTCCTTAATGAGTAGGAGGGTAAACAAAATGCATTCATGTTATTTATAGTATTGCTCATCTACAGTATCATGATGCTGGGCATCTACTAGAGTCAAATGATTTAATGTTTGAAAGTACAATGCATACGGTGTACATTGTCTTTACATAACAATCTAGTGAAGTCTCTTTGTCACTTTTCCCAAGAGAAACCATGTGAATGTAGTTAAAGTTGTTGATACCTTAGTATGCAGCAGTTGAGGTTTAAACATTAGCAGGACCAAGAACATGAAAAGACTCAATCAGAAATTTCAAGACAGTGAACAATGTTTTCATCTGATGACACCACTATTTCCAAAACTGCTAGCTTTGCAGATATTCATTTTTAACTGCACAGTGGTTCTGAGACTGAATGATGAAGCTTTGTGCTCTCTAAGAAACTGCTCATTTCATTGAGTGGGCTGCGCTCACTCTAAATACATTAGCAGGATTTTCCCTCGTATTTGTGTCAGTTGCCGTTAAAAGGTTTAAGCAACTATAATCTCTGTTATTACAATACCAGTTCATGCTCTCACCCACTGAATTAAATGTTTATCTTGTATTCCTACACAGTTTATTATAGTACCAAAACCACAGCCATGCCCTTTTTACTTTCTCCCCAACACTCATCTGTAGCTTCTGATTGTGATGAAGGACTTAAAAAGACAACATATGGGAATGGCACAACAAATCTCTCCCCTCATAGGATTAACGTTATTTTGATGAGATATTTCTGAGGTACTAAGGTGTCCTCTCCCTTGTATTTTTGCCATTTTCGTCTTCTGATAATGCTCTTTAAACTATATCTTGAAGAATCCGAATCTGTTTGCCTTCAATGTACCTCTGACTTTAGGTTAAATTATGTCAGAAGGAGTAGATATATTAGGAATAATGGGGAAGGAATTAGTCATCTGATTCATTGATGAAGGAATGAAATAAAACTGCCAACCAGGCTTTATGGCATAAATTTTTGTGACGGATGAGCCACTGCGACACTCTACTCTGCAAAAATTATTGCATTTGAAAAGGAGACATGCCATGCATATCATAATGTCATATCATTTTTCTCTCTCCTCAGTTCATTTCCTTTAATCTGCCATTTCCTTATTCACCTTTGCTTGCAGGTAAAAATCACAATGTTAACTTCAGTCACACCTGATATCAGAAATCTTGTGCAGTCACACCAATATTATTTCATATTATAGAATATGTGATGCTGCAATTTCTTTAACATTCCTTTAAACATTTGCTTCTATTGCTGCTTTAATAACATCAAATGTATGTGCTAACATGCAATATATCACCTTGTGTTTATATTATCAGATTCTCAGTGTAGCATTCCCCCACCTCTACAGCAATATAAACCGTATATAAAAGCAACTTAAACAATTCAGGGTTGTTATTTACATAATCTTAACTGTGGTGATCAGTGCTCTCCGTATGTGGCTCTAATTTAAGACAGTAAAGCTGGTGCAGTTTTATATAATTCTGAGAGGAAAGAGCTTTACCGTCATGTTTGTACCATCCATAAAACACTTTGGCTTTTTTCTTCTTTTAATTGTGTATACATTTCCTATAGAAAATAGCAATAGCTCACATTAAGAGTAAGAGTAAGGATAAGAGAGAAAGTTATTTTCAGTCTGTTTGAACATTAAAATAGAAAATACTGTACTGAAGAAATTTGACATCTCTTAATACAGTGATGGCTTCAGAGTACAAATATATAAGTGCAACTCATCACATCTGCATTCTTTTATAACTTTTGGATTTTATTCCATCTGTTAAGTCCATCATTTACTTTATTTGCTCTGCATTATCCCATGCTGAGGTCGTTTTATACTTTTCTCCCATGTTACTGTGCATTTTATTCTACCCTTTACCCTGTTCTCTTTTTTCTTTCTTTCTTTTTTTAAAAAAGGTTTAGTTGTAGGTTCCCATCTATCCTGCCACTTGTATCATCTGCAGCCAGAGGGTATTGAGGCTGACATTTACTGGTAAATTAAAAATGGAATAGATGTAAGGTGACTGCGTCTACAGGAAAAAAAAATTCACAAACTGGTTGAATGCTTTTCTTTTTGCCTCGTTGGCTATTTGTGGTTTATTTGCATTTTATTTTAAGGTTCACATCCCCTGTCCTTTATTATGTGTGGTTTTATATTCTTCGCCTCGGACAATCAAATTGTCAATGTTTCTGCACTGGCTATTTTACTCTATATGCTGTGTATGTGTGGGTGTGTGTGAGACTGTGTATCGAGCTGCTATCAAGTCCATTGGTATTCAGTGTGGGTCCCTCCCTCTGTGCTGCAGTCATCTCTGCAGTCTGGAAGACACAGTATAACACACAGCCCTATTCACCTCTCCCACTTTATATATCCTGAATTTCTGTCTGTCTAGCTGATATCTAATGATCGTGGACACTTTTGTATGTTGAAATTACAATCAGGAACATTTGCATGTTTGCATGCAGAGGTGAGCATCACTACTTTCTCCAAACAACCTGCATTTTCCTTGTCTTGCAAACACAGCTGACTTGTGTTTCCTGATCTTTTTCCTCTCGAGCACATGGTAATGGCTGGCAGCAGACAGGGCCATATTTACACACCCTCACACACATTGTCAGAGTGACCTTGATAAGGCAATTGCACCACCCACCTGTCATCTCTAAGCCCTATGATTTCTGGATTCCTAATGTCGGTGATTGGCCTGGTCACAACACCAAGGATAACATCAGAATGATCGACGGTCAGGTAGCATCGCATGAATTTAAAATGAAAACAAACTTGAAATTAATGAATGGGAGAAAAACAAAGAGATTGCCTTCACTGGTGTAGATGGTATGCAGGAGAAAAAGAGTGGCAAACTGATCACCAGCAAGCATGTCACTGGGATTGGATATGTCTCTGTCAATAAATGTCTGAAATTACATCTTTTTACTCCTTTCTGTGTGAATGCTAAAAGAGGTTGAATATGTGTGTGTGTGTGTGTGTGTGTGTGTGTGTGTGTGTGTGTGTGTGTGTGTGTGTGTGTGTGTGTGTGTGT
>JAOWBL010000005.1:12479621-12514212 GCA_028564865.1 Zenarchopterus dispar | reverse complement strand
GTGTGTGTGTGTGTGTGTGTGTGTGTGTGTGTGTGTGTGTGTGTGTGTGTGTGTGTGTGTGTGTGTGTGTGTGGACTGCTTCCTTGTGCACTTCTAGGTGTGTTTGTGTCATGTGAGTAAGTATTGACCAAATGGCTGTGGGTGTGTTGAATAGTTAATGCTAGCTACAGATCCTGCTAATGGCATGATCAACAAAGTGCAGTGTGGCACTGAGGATTACTGAGTAATTAATGATTTATCTCAAGGTCACTGATCAGAAGCCCATCATGCTAAATAGCTCATTCTGTTTATGAGTTGTCACTTATATAAATAGCTGCTCCATCTCATCTTTAATCTATTATTTGATCTTTTTCTTGAGTTTGTTTGTCTTCTGCTTGTCAATCTGCACCCATCGACTGCGATGTCCGTCTCAATCCATTTCATCTATGTGTTTTATTTCACACGTTCTTTCTTAGCAGGAAAAAGATAAAAGAAAAAAGTTGAGGAAGAAGCAGCGATGTCAAAAGGATTTTCTGCCTGTATGTCTGACCTAATCAACAATTCACGCTTTTCCCAAAACATCCGCCACAGTCCCAGCTGACAGACCTAATATTTGTTAACATGACACCATCACTTGATGGAACATATCCTCCTTCTGCATTTTACCTACTGGAGAAATGTGAAGGTGTGGATAATTTGGAGGGATTTAAAGGTGCCTCTGTTGGAGCTGTCCCGAGTGACAAAAAAGCAAAGTAACAAGTAACTTAATGAATTCGTTTAAGTTGATTTTTTTTCTCTCTTTTGCAGTGATTGTACTTTTGGGCTTCACACAGAGCCCAGTGACTGTAATAGTCATTCCAGTCAGGTGAGAACATCTGGAAAGAGAAAGCGACAGAGAAAGAAAGAGAGAAAAAAGAAAGACGTTTCATTAATCTTTCACATGAAGGATTGGGGAGGCAATCTGTTGGCTATCATAGATGATACATGACCTCCTATAGCAGGGTTCGCCTGTTGCATACCAACACATGCCAGGAAACCACACACAGGGACCACTCTCAAGCACATGCATCTCATGCGGAGTCAAAGACATCACTCTTAAAGATCACCCATGTGCACTAGTATGCACTCAACAAAGTACGAACATAGCGATTCCCAGCCTTACATGCACACAAGCATACTTACATCAGTGATTTGGCTCCTTTGTCACTGCATAGGATCAGTGACTGGCAAATGCCTTTCTTGTGTTGGAAATAGTTCCTTTAGAGGCCAAATTTTGCACTGATGGTTGAAAATGTCCACCTGAATTTTTTGTCAGAGTTCTTTCATCTCCACATACTTCAAACTGCACACAAATCACACACAATAAAAACAATACTCCGCTTACAGGCTGTTGATTTGCTTTTATTTGATTTTTTTTAGGCTGTTTTTCTCATTCCTTCATACTGTAACAGAAAAGTTCAACCATTTTTTTATGGAAATATATAAACGATTGTTTGCAAACAGGAGGTACAATAAACCATAAGGTAAGTCTGCTTCTAGAGTTGGGGGGGCAGTCTTTTGTGCTTTTTGGTTAGGTTCATGAAGAAAAAAATACTTGGTAAAGTTAGGGAAAAGGACAATATTTCTTATGGAAATCTTGTCATTTCTCTTGCAAATTACAGCTAACATTTGCAATATAATGTTCATCCATTTTCTATACCTGTTGGTTCCTGTACAGGCTTGGGGGTCTGCTGAAGCCAATCCCAGCTCATTACAGGTGATAGGCAGGGGTACACCCTGGACAGGTCCCTAGTCCATCACAGGGCCACATATATAGACTAACAACCATGCACACTCAGAGTAATATAATGTACTTTGCAAAAAATAAAAACATTCTAACTTTCTTTTGGCCATTGACTGCCATTCCTAATTTCTTTTTTAATGTATTGGGGAAGGGGGCTTCCATCCATCCATTCATCTTCTGCAGCCAATCTTGTGTCAGGTGGCAAGGGCAGTAGCCTAAGCAGGGAAACCCAGACTTTACTCTTCGCAGCTACCTCGTTTTACCGTCTGGGGGATCCCAATGTGTTCCCAAACCAGATTAGAGACCAATTCCCACCAGGTACTGTTTTTTTCCTGGGATCTCCTCCCACTGGGATATTCCTGGAAAACTCAACAAGGAGACATCCAGAAGGCTTCCTAACCAGATGCCTAAGCCACCTCATCTGGTTCTTCTCAATGCAGAGGAGCAGCAGCTCTACTTTGATGGGTGACTGAGCTTTTCAACCTTTCTCTAATGGAGAGCCTAAGCAGTATAATGGAAACTTTATTTAGCTGTTTATATTTGTAATCTTCTTTTGGCCGCCACTGGTCCACGCCAATCCTGTATTGAATCACCCGTCGATCCCCTGCAACATTCTTCCCTGACTAGTGAACAAGACGCCATGGTACTTGAACTCCTCCACTTGGGACAGGATCTGATCCCTTACACTGAGAGAAGACTCCACTCTTTTCCAGCTGAGGACCATCGTTTCAAATTTGCAGTAGCTTATTCTTATCTCAGCTACTTTACATTTGGCTGCGAAATGCTCCACCAAGACTTCAAGGTCATGGCCTGATGAAGCCAAAAGAACAACATGATCTATAAAAGCAGAAACCCAATTCTGAGGCCACCAAACTAGAGTCCCTCTGCTCTCCGGCTGCACCAAGAAATTCTGTCCATAAAAGTTATGAACAGCATCTGTGACAAAGACTAGCCTTGGCAGGGATTTTATATACCTTTTTTGCTTTCCGCTAGAATGTCTTCTCACCTGCAGAATCACTTTATAAGGCCAAATCAAAATTTATTCATAACTTTTAAGATTTCCCAGCCTTGTTGGCCTCTGTAGGACCTCCTGTAGAAGTTATTTAAATAGGTTTCTAAATAAAGCACACTTTTTTTCCATTTAGGTTTTCTGCCATATCTCAAAAAAAAAAAAAAGACATCCTCATTAAGGTGCCACTGCTCATTAACTCAAACCAGTCGGCAATTGCACTTTTAATATCTCCACAGACAAACATTGCGAGGGGTAGCTGCAGTGTTCAGGTCTTATTTTTTCACATTGCCGTTTTTATCAGCGACAGTAACAATGTTTTACCAACAGATGCTGAAATTTGTATTTGATGCATCACAGTATCTTTTTTATTGATTTTAAAATCAATATTTTCAGTAATCATCTGTCTGTGTAAATGCATGTCTAAGCCTCACCTGGTAAAAAAAAAAGTTCAGAAGTTTCTGTTTTTACCTAATAAGTATAAAACAAAGCCTCTTTCTCAAGAGAATCCATCACAGTACACGGCAGGTTCATTAACTCAGCCAAATAGATCAATGCCTCAAGGACAAACACTATCAATTCATATTTGTGTGTGTGTGAGAGAGAGAAAAAGAGAGATAGAGGATTAAGAGGTGCTGGGTTTTGATCAGCAGCAGAATGCGAAGTTGCTCGAAAAGGTGACAATTTATGCCGAGTCAGGCATCAATGCACCTTCAAGATCCCTCGCTTTTCTCTTTCCTGCACAGACTTTTTAAAACCGAGTCCTCTCTAAAAATAACTTAGAAATCACTGCTGCCACATCAGACTGACCATCTTGAAAAACTGATCACCATTTGCGTTCTTAATATTCACTCATAATATTAGATTGGCTATAATGAGGTATTATTATCATCCAAATTTGGTTGAAGTAGTTATCATATTTGTATTTATAAAGACAATGTAAAATGAGTAACCCCTTGACCACATAGATAATCTCCTCCAATTTAGTAGTATACCTCAGCTCAGCCACTTCCTCACTGAGGCAGAAAAATCTTTCTGATACTGTTTAACCTTAATTTTATGCTCTTCATCCATGAACTTATTACAAGGTGTTTTAGTCTCATAAAGCTGTTTATCATTAAAGTCTTTGAGCATAAAATGAATTTATTTGCAGAAAAAAATAGGTCACTTTATCTGTCCCCACAGTCCAACAACAAATGACGCAGAAATGTGTTAGATAAAATGTGCTGTATTTCTATATCACAATGTTTCTTTTTGTTAGTCCAGAAAATAGTATTATTTATTGTACTGATATTCTTATTATTTGTGACATGACTTCATGACTTTTGCACTTAATAAAAACAGCTTTTTCTTTCCTATGAATCAGCATTGATCTTACAGAGAAAACCCTTGGTTCAGTTCAACATATTGCTGTGTATCATTTCAGGCTATGATTGTGACCCTGACTGAACATTATAGAAAATGAGCAGTGGCCCACGGGTCACACCCTGAGAATTCATGACACACATTAGTTACCATCCAACTGTTCTTGGACTGAATGCTAAGCCCATCTTTCTGTGTTAGATTAACTCAGCATGTAGTGGGCCCACCTCTCGATGAAAATGTTGGCTCTTTTACATTTTCATAGAAAGGTGAGCGATTAACTGTACGCTGTGCGTTTCAATCAATAAACCACTCGCTATTTCTTTTTTTTTTAAATCTTAAACCTGTTTTGGTTTAGTATTGCTGGTCTGCTATTGTCCTTTTTTCTCCCAGAAAGCAACATGCTCCTTTCTGACAAAACGCTACTTTGTCAGTAGTAAACTACTTTGTCAGCAGTGAACAACTAGTGGATCTCTAGTTGAAGAATGAAGAAGTTCATTTTGTAACTAAAGACCCAGATATTGGGTAGGAAGAGCGTGGAGACCAAATATAGAGTTGAAAAAATACAAATGGGATGACTCCAGTATGACTCCAAATAAGTTTTTGCATTTCCAGTTCTGTGGGTGACGTAAACAAACAGCTTTAGGCCACTCAAAATAACCTTTTTAGTTTTTAGCTCCCTATGGAGATTAAGGTTAAGTTGTAAGTGCTTTTACGGCACTGTCTGAGATTTATTCTTATTCAGTTTCTTTCTCTGTCACAGTTTTGTTTTCGTTTCCTCGTGTCTATTGTTGTTGCTTTTATGGGTGTCTCCATCACCTCTGCCATAATGTCTTCTGCTCTGTGAACTAGCTTCATATTCTAACCATCGTTGTTGATGGGTGGCACAGTGCCGTAAAGATGACGATATTGTTGTGAGACAACTGGAACAAGAGTCCAAAGTTACTATAAGTTGTTTTTTGCAGATAGCTCGTACGGGAGACTAAGAGATAGATTATGCTTTATAAAAATTATCAAGTGTTCTGAGAAATGAGATTGAAACTAACATTTTAACATGAAGTGAAGCTGACATACGAGAACTTTGTTAGCATATGTTTAACATCCTATCAGCACTTTAACTTGCTGGTTTTTTGCGACCACTTTAACAATCGTAAGCCCATAGCATTCCTGAGAAGTTGCTAGAATTAATTTGGAGAGTGGTATGGTGACTTTTCTGTGACAAGAGTTTAATCAGATTGGATTGAATTGATTGTAACAATACTTTGTCAATCCCTATTAGGAAGTTAGATTGTTACAGTATGAATTATGACTAAATAAGCAGAAAATTAGAAATTAGAATTAGTTAACAAACCTTAAGAAAGTTGAAAGTGCAGCAGAAAAAGAGGGATTGCTGAAATATGCAGAGATTGCCATAAATATATCAACACATTGTGTCTGCAGCCTGGCAACAGCTGAGCTGATGAGTTTACATGCTGTGTGAGCAGGTAAAACAGGTGATCTGTTGGAGAAGAAAAGCATTTATGGGAACTCACAGCCAAATGTTTAATATGTGGACCACAAATATACTCTTTCACATAACATGTTAAGATTTACACCATCTGTTTCTAATGAGCACTAAACTCTCAGTCCCTGTGTGTGTGTGTGTGTGTGTACTGTTACTATATAATCATTATTATGTTATTCATGTTTTTTCATTTCTATAGGACATTCTTAACCTATCACCTAGTTTTACGGTTTGAAAAAATTAAGACTGAAATTACAGAAAGCTGTGCTCTTTTTTGTAGCTCCTCTGCTGGTTCAGTGGCATCTGGTACAACCTCCAAATTCACTTATCATCCCTGGCCACTTTATCAAATTTGTGGTCTCCTCTGTGAATCCAACCTCTATGTTCATACAAGACATGGACATCTGATGACCAACTGCCAATTTAGGGACAGAGAACATGCTTGATGTCCACAAAATGTTCGCGCAGCAGTGTTCAGCTTACTAGGATTAGCAGTTTTGGGAGCTTTCACAGACAGCAGTGTGACCATGTTTAGCTAGATATGTGAGGACTGAATGTTAGGCAGAAAAATCTTTCTAAAACAGTTCAACCTTGCTTTTATGCTTTTCACCCATGAACTTATTACAAGGTGTTTTAGTCTCATAAAGCTGTTTATTATTAAAGTCTTTGAGCATAAAATGAATTTCTTTGCAGAAAAGCGAGGTCACTTTATCTGTCCCCACAGTCCAACAATGAATGACGCAGAAATGTGTTAGATAAAATGTGCTGTATTTCTATATCACAATGTTACTTTTTGGTAGTCCAGAAAATAGTATTATTTATTGTACTGATATTCTTATTATTATTTGTGACATGACTTCATGACTTTTGCACTTAATAAAAACAGCTTTTTCTTTCCTATGAATCAACATTGATCTTACAGAGAAAACCCTTGGTTCAGTTCAACATATTGCTGTGTATCATTTCAGGCTATGATTGTCACCCTGATTGAACATTATAGAAAATGAGCAGTGGCCCACAGGTCACACCCTGAGAATTCATGACACACATTAGTTACCATCCAGTTGTTCTTGGACTGAATGCTAAGCCCATCTTTCTGTGTTAGATTAACTCAGCATGTAGTGGGCCCACCTCTCGATGAAAGCGGTAGCTCTTTTACATTTTCATTCTTTTGAGGACAGCGATTAACTGTATGCCATTTGTTTCAGCCAATAAACCCCTCACTTTCACTCACTCCTTCCTAAATAGAAGATATGTAATGTTTCTGTTTCTACCCATTAGATTAACAAGGTCTTTTGTCAACTTGAGCACTTAAAAGAAAAAACATATCATTTTGCCACTCTTCCCTACTTCTCTCTCATTTTCTCTAAAAGGCCAAGATGCACCTGCTTATGTTTGGAAGATAAAGAGAGTAAACACTGAGAAAAGAGAAAATGAGGTTGAGAGTGAGGTGGAGGATTGTCCGATTTAAATCTGTTTCATGTAGCCTCTGTTAGTTAATGCTAAATTGCTTTGGGAGCTGAAAGACAATTACTTTAGCTCTTCTGTCAGTTTTCCGGTCATGATCACAGCGGTGGTGAAACACTGATTTCTGTTGCATATCATTGACTCAGGAATAGCTCTAATTATGTTGCCTTCTCTATTTTTTCATTTGTTTTTCTTTCCCCCCTTTATCATTAACTCTCATCTTTGCCTTCACCATCCCCATCTCTGTCTTCTGCCACTTTTTCATATATTCTATCAATTACTTTCTTTCATCTCTTTGATCTTTATCGTCCCCTTTGTTCATCTCAAATTTCTTCCCCGTTCATCTATTTTACCTCTTGCTCCTCACCGCTCCCTCACTTCTCTCTCTAGGTCCTTGTCTGGACGTATCGTTGGAGGTGTGTGGTGGTTCTTCACTCTTATCATCATCTCCTCTTACACAGCCAACCTGGCTGCGTTCCTCACTGTGGAGAGGATGGTCTCGCCTATAGAGAGTGCCGAGGACTTGGCCAAACAGACAGAGATCGCCTATGGGACGTTGGACTCAGGCTCTACAAAGGAGTTCTTCAGGGTATGGACCCAACACACACAGTAAACCAGCAGATCAGCTCATTAGCGATTAATTAGGTAATGATCTCAGGACGCATACCTCAGGAAGCCTCTGTTGTCATGGAGAAGGGATGTTTTAATTGTGCTGGTCTCATTGTTAACTATTATTAAAAAGTAAAAATGTTAGAACAAACACAGCTCTGTTTGAAATTTCAGTCAAAAACAAGACTTATCTAGATAGCTTACAGTAATAACCGGAGAAGGTTTCAAGAAGTGAGGGAATTTGATCACAGCCTTGACAAGTGACTCAAAAGCTTACCTCTGAAAAATGTTCAGCCCAGCAGCCTACAAGGACACAAGTAGGATAGAGGTATTGTGTCCTTTGTGGAAGCTTAACAAAAGCTAATCAACAGAATTCTACTTTGGCTATATGTGGAAGGAGGATGAGTGTATAACGTCAATAAAAACTGATTCAAAATTGTCCAGATGGGATGAAAATCTCATTTCCTCATCTAAAACTGAGAGTGGCTTAGGGTACACTCACATTAGGTAATCCATGCCATTCCCAAAAACATGTGACCCCTAAAGCTTGGTTCATTCAGCCAGCATGAGGGCTCTTTTCATGCTTAAACATAGCGCATTTCCTGGTGTGTGTATAGTTGGAAGAAGCGTGCTTGTGCACAATCTATTTAAACATGTATTTAAGAACATAGTATTGTAATCCAGAAACTCAAAGACATGAAATTGCCATGTGTGACTTAAAATTTTAAAAAATAACTCAACTGCAAACTCAAAAATACTGCGATTATATTTTCTATGAATTTCTCCATTGTGCTCATTCTCTGAGACCACACCTGCTTCGACTGAACAAACGGGGGCCATGATGTATATACAAGCCGAAATCGCATTTCAGCACAACTGAGACTGGAGTAATGTGAATGCAGCCCAGTATGTGACTCTGGAGGGATGGTCAGTTGTGCTTGGGCACGGCACAGTTCAGCTTGTCTCATGAATGTGCCCTTAAAGCTTTGAAACATCCATATACGGGCTATGCTCGGTATATCTGACTTTTACTTTCTAGATTGCTTGTTTCTTCAAATTGATACCATATTTGAAGTTCACTATAAGCTATTCAATTAGTTTTATAATCCTGTGACATTTTATTTTATCAAAGAAAGCAGTGAAATTGATAATAATCATAATAGTGTATACTGCACAGACCACTTAATGTGGGGGTGGGTTTGGTGGAGGGAAGAGAGGCACATGAATGGACAACAATATTCTGCAGGGAGCTGATACTTCTCAATAGTGAGCAGACTTTACCTTTTGGCCTTTTCCTCTATCCCCGTGTAGATTTCAATTACATAAATAATAGACAAACAGATGCATACAATGCTGATGAGGAATGAATTATTTCCAGACATGAGCATGTCATCATGGCCTGTCACATTGTCATGCTCCGTAGAAAATATTTAAACATCTGTGTGAATATGCATGTTTTGTGTCCTTGCGCTTATGCTTTGTAAGGATGTGTTCACTAATATTTGTGTTCAGGGACATGTGGGAGGCAGAGGAGAATGGGGGACTTAGTGGCAGACAGTTTGTGCCTCTCTGAGTTGCTCTGGCATCATCAACATAATGAGCGAACTGAAATCTGTGGAGGGTGAAAAAGCAATTTACTCTCCCACAGCTGAGGGGGATTCACAACTGCCATTAATTATCTTTGCATATGTGGGTGCATTTATTTTAGCATTTACTTGTGTACATTTTGCATGTATGCAGAAATGCATGTATTCATCTTATTGATAAACTAGTATAGGTGTTTGACATATGTCTGAATGAATGACATTACTTCAAAAGAGCATGGACACGTGTCTAAGTATATTTAAAAGTGAGCTGCTGCCTGAAGGTGACTTGCAACATCCATTTAATCCTTCATAGCCACACTCATTGTTAAAGAATCTGGAAAAAGTCACATCATATTGTCATACATCCATCCCTCCAAGGCTAGGCACTGTTGCGTACGTGCAGAGAAACATCAGTGTTACTGTCTCGCTCCATCTCGGTCTCTCATAAGGATGGATGGATACAAAAAAGGGGCTGAAGGGAATTATGAGAATCAATGATAGACTTTGACAGACAAAGTTAAAATAAAGGGAAAGAATGGAGAGACACAGAGGCCATACCGGTCCTCTTGAATGCGAGTGACATTATTATGGGATAGGTGTCCGTCACGCGCCATCAACACCCTGACACACACACACAAATACACACACTTCATCCCCCGGGTACTGGTTTCAGTTCCCGAGGCACTGGCTTGTCGCTTGCAGAGTGACAGAATAACACTTAAATACCAGGAGAGAAAGGGAGAAAAAAAAAAGAAATGGGATGCTTGAGGAGGATGACAGTTTGACTCCTGCGCTTGTTATTTTCACTCATGGCTACACACAGTTCACACACACACACACACACACACACACAGTTCACACACATGGTAACAAATAAGTTCTCACCTGCACTTATAAACTGTACAACAGAGCTGCAAGAAGAAGCATGGCATAAACAGTTTAATACAACGTGTTGTACTATGGCAGACAGATGTCCTCTGAAACCCTCCGGAATCTGTAGCTGCACAGCAGATTACCATGGTGCTATTTCAGTCATAAAGTCATTTGAAATAAGACTAATGCTTGACTTGTGAAGGGAGACCGTGATACATTTTAAATGTGGTTATAAATGTCATTATATGCCAGAGGATTAGATTGGAAGATGGAAGACTCAGGCATCTGCAGGCTGCTTAACTTTGTTCAAGGAGTATAAGATTGAAAATTAGCTGCAGTAATTTGCTCTATGAAACTAATGTAATAAAATGCAGTAAAAACATACTTGATATATCCTAATGAACTTTGTACAAGTCCTGTTTCAGAGGTGCGCAATCATTCCTGTTTTTTATTATTAAATATGTCATGGTATCAGCATAATGAATAGCATGCATTGCTTGAAACTCATGTTGACAACTTTTGTTTTCCTTTTTTTTATTTAAATAATTTCCTTTCAGGGATTAATAAATTATTTTGTATTAACCTGATGGCTCCAGCAGACCCCTGTGACCCAGTCATTAGATTCTGTGGGTATAGAAAATGCATGGATGGATTAGAATTTTTTTTATTTATTTAACCAATCAGTGGGTTTTTTGTGTCATAAATGTGTGTAAAAATTGGAAAAAAAAAAAAAGTAGATGGGCCCTCAAAGTTGTCATTCATGTATTCACTTCTTTTTAATAAATGTCTATGAGATACATAGGTATGTCAATGTCTAGTTTTATTAGTTCATTTTACTGTAAAAAAAATTTTAAAATAAATTTTTTTTAAAAACAGAACCTTGGCTACTGGGGAAGCAATTGAGTGAAATTTAAAAAGATGCATTATTAACAACATTAAAGTTACCTTACAATGGTCCTTACAGTTTTAGTGAGCAGGATCTCTTTGTGTATACTAATCAATATTGTTATTTATTAAACCCGAATCTGTACGTAATTACATTATTCTAAAAATGATTGTGTGCAAGAGTTACTCTTTCATTTTGTTCCATGTTGTGCATCTAATGGTAAATACACTGCAATAGTTCATTTTTAAGAAAGTTAGAAGACCATTTTAGGCTATATTTCTATGTTTAGGAATCTTCTCAAGAATATTTTTCTTACCCCATTAGCAAAGACATTTTTGCCATTTCTGAAAAAGAAAATTTTGACTAGATTTATGGAATATTTGACATATTTCTAGAGGTGCTGCTTTTGCAGTGTATGATGTTTTTTCAGGCTTCTGTAACTTGACACTAACATGATAAGATGATATCTGATACTTTTATGAAAAAAAAGAGTCCATAAGATTTGTTATAACCCAAAGAATAATTTATATTTGTCTGGTGTGCTATGGAAACAAATCTTGAGTGGGGGAGAGGTAATCACTTCATTGGGACCGTTGATGAGAACACAACATGTCCAGGAGCCTCATGCCTCTAGTAATGTCTTGGTAGTTGGTCAAAAATGTGTTTTATTGATGTTAGAATCATTTTTATTTTTATTTCTGGTCTCATCTCTTCTGTGATTTGGAAAAAGGAAATTATAATTTGTTTTTATTTGCACGGCACAAATGCTGTAATGAACGTTAGTGACATATGGAGAAGTTATTTACCCAATATAAACTTAGATGAAAAATTGCTTGACTACTCAGAGTGTTAGAAGGAAAGTTGTTACAAGTATGCTGTTAAAAGAATGCAATTATGTTAGTTATGGTGAACAATTAAAAACATTTCTGCCTTATGCTGACAATATATTGCTAATATAGCAGGGAGGACTCAGCTCCCTCTTGTGTTTCAAAATTATTGTAAAACCACTAGAAACAGCTAGTGAACAATGACATTTAAAAAAAGCAAACCACAATGTTCAAATGAATAGAGGCTTCACATTGGTTTCCACTTGCATACTTTCACTTACCCCAAAACAGAATTTTGTTTACCCCAGGCATGTGGGTAATCATTAATAAAGAGCCTTGAATGGATGACGGTGAGATGTGAGTGGGTATCCCATTTTATTTAAAAATAACAGGTATTTATCAAAATCTGGTCTTCATGTACCTGTAAGTGCATCAAACTGCTTCTCCCCAAACAGATGACTGCTTCCTGTTTGCAGTTGCCAAAGGTGATGTGAACAAGCATTAAGCACAGAGAAAAGAGAAAACAGAGCAGTGTGAGAACCTTGCACCAGCTATAATACATAGTGATGGTAGTGTCATGGTTTGGGAATTTCTCGCTACATCTATCAGGACAGTTTTCCATAACTGACAAAACAATTCATTTTTGACTATATCTGTGAATAACATCTATATGTGAACTGAATCTGAAGTGAAATTGAATCAAGCAGTGAGACAATGACTTAAAACTTAAAGGCTGATCTGCTAAAATGATTGAAGAAGAATGAAGGTAATGGCTAAGACGTTTATTCATTGGGAATACTTCAGAAGGCTGTGAAGCAAGTAATTCATTTGTGAAACTCACAACATCCCGGAGTTAAGTTGTACTGCAGACAGTGCTAATATTCCATTACATTATTGTGCAGGACTAAACCAACATTTACCAGATATGTTTAAGTGTAGCTGTTGATTCTCAACATGGTCCCATGAGATACTGAAAGCAAAAGTTTACATATTTTTCCCATGCACAAATATGTAAAAGCCAATCATGTCCTCAACTAAATTATCAAGTATCACATTTGTTTCACATTTGAATAATTGACTTTTCTTTCTCTTTTTTTTGGATATATGTGGAAATCTTCATCACATTTCTTATTTTTGTTCTCTCACAACTTTTTTTTTATAGACTACACCAAATCATCCCTCTTCTTTACTTGGCCTATAATATGGGACAATCTGGCATGTTATTGTGGCAAAAGAGTCTTTCTCAATCCAAATTGCCTTTGCTTTCTCCTCTTTCCCCTTCTTCATCCCAGAGGTCCAAGATAGCTGTATATGAGAAGATGTGGTCTTACATGAAGTCTGCAGAGCCGACTGTCTTCACCAAAACAACGGCGGAAGGTGTGGCAAGAGTCCGCAAGTCCAAGGGGAAGTACGCCTTCCTCTTGGAGTCTACTATGAACGAATATACGGAGCAGCGCAAGCCCTGTGATACAATGAAAGTTGGAGGGAACCTGGACTCCAAAGGATATGGCATTGCCACACCAAAAGGCTCACAGTTAAGGTGGGTGGAATAGTGTAACAATAAGAAACAGTAACAACGCTGATACTGTACTATTGCTGCAATATTCCACCTACCCTGCTGTGCCTTTTATACTACACCTAACTCACCCTGTCACTGCTGCCAGGTGACGATTCCTCAGCCACAAAAATTCAATAGCTGAGTATTAATTGGCCATTTCTAGACTTACTTTGACACCATATAAAAGGATTATAAATGAATAAGGGCAATGTAAAAGTTTTCGCTTGGCAGCAGTGACATAATTGTGTTGAATGTGCCAAATGTGTGTCGTATCATGCTTTCCTGTTTTTTTTAACTCTTTTTCTTCCATCCTTTATTTTGCTTTTCGCATCGTCTGTAATTCTGTCTGCTTCTTTTTGCTGTGCATTTCCTCATTCTGCACTGCCGCCTCTGTGTTTATCTGGAGCATTTCATTTTCATTTCTTTGTCCTGCGTCCCCGTCATGTATACATCTCTTTGTAGGGCTATTTTCTTCTCTGTTGCTCTGTCAACCACTCTTTTTCTCCACAGGGCCACCTTTCAGGTAACTCTGTCCATTTGTCTGCTGTTTTATCTTATTTTTCCTTGATGATATTGATGATTAGTAAAGAATGTTTATATGAAGAGTACACTGTCATGAGGAGTGGTAAAATCTCAGACTGTTGCCACTTCCTGCAGAGCCATGAGGGGGGAATTTATAGATGATCAGGAAAAAACAAAATATGAGCATCAGGAAGCTGAGGGGCCTGGCCAATGGGGGGACAAAGAAATGTAAAACATAATGCGATCCCACAGTGATATTGCTGAGTAATAAATTTAAAAAAAAAATTCAAGTTATTGAATTAGTTGAACTAATAGGATTTTTACTTTTAAAAAGTGTTATACAATAAAGGATACGATTTAAACCGAAAACAAGAGAACAAATGATAGAGGAAATGAATGAGAAAGTGACTGATCATACTTTTTTCCCCTCAGCGGGCACTTGTTCCTTTGGCTTGTTACCTTGATCTTTACAGTAACAGCAAGCAAAACGTTTATTGACAGTTGCTAGCGGTGGAAACACTTCCTTTTTCAGCTGGCTGTTGTTGCTCCACAAACATTTTGCCTTCTAAAAGGTGACAAGTATCTACTGAGGAGGAAAAAACTCAAACAAGTTTGGCAGTTTGACCACCTGCTCTCTCGTCTCTCCCTCCATCTATCAGCGAGAAAGAAAAAATCTAAAAAAGCACATCGGCCTCACATCCTGCCCTATAATTCCCCCCAATGTATGTGCAAAGTCCCGTCAGCCCTGAGTCCCCCTGCAATTTACTTCTCATTTACAAGAAAAAGTAGAGGTTTCTGTTTACGAGAGAGAAGTGACAGACAGCAAGTGGATGTGCTCCCTTTAAAAGCCCCTCAAAATGTATTTCTGGGACTATCCACGGTTGTCTCTTGCTTCTCTCAATCGACGGAAACGCAGTCTTGGCATCACATACATGTGGGTGCAAGTGTGAGCGTCAGCTGAGCCTACCTCTCCTCCTGAAGCATTAATAATAACTGGACTAATCTTATCTGATGATGTTGATGAGAAGCATGACAACTCTTATGACTGAAAGTTTAGTGATAGTATTTTATACCTTCTGGTCTAAAGCTATTTCTGATATGAGTATTGATAACTTATTGTCAGTTTTGAACTGTTTTCATCCATAACTCTGTTAATAAGTCACAGCCTGTAGTTTTGATCACCCCAGAGAACACTGTCTTTCTCTTTCTCAATGTCTTGATAATCATTGCTCACAAAGCCTGTCATGAGTTAAGCAGCTGCAAGAAATGTTTTTAAAAAAGTAATATTTGTTGTGTGGGCAGAGTAGTTCACTGACAACTTCTCAGTCCCATGCTGATTTTTACTGACAGTGTAGCATCAGACTCTGAGATGAAAATCCTGATAGTGAGGTGTACACACTAAAGGGTGGACTTACAAACATGTAGCCAGCAACTGCAATGACCTTTTTCGAGAGATTAGTTTAGCTGATTGCAGACTCCTGCAGACAAAAGCGTGGTCAACAGAGGTTGGTATCAGGGGAGAAGAATGATAGGAAAGGCTTTTACAAGGAGCTTTAAAAAGCACAGAAACAGGATGAAATCTCTTGGCGCCCTCTGTTATGGACACTGTTTTGCTCACTGACAGTGAGTCTGCAAGCCACGTTCCATTAATAGCTTTACAAAACTAATCACTACTGATATACAAAATTCCCATACTGGCAAGGGGATTTTTATGATGCTGAAGATACAGCGCTTAGCTAAAGTCTTCTCACACAAACTGCAGGAATGCCAGTTATTTAGCCCTCTGTCCCTGGATTTTGTTTGGAGGTCAGTCCACTCAGCGCTATAAGCAGGAGGTCTGTAAGTAACTGGTGCCACACGATCACTCACTCACACACACATAAACATGCTGCATGCATCCGTACAGACTGGTGGACAAGAGCACCATCAGCAGGCTGCAGAGGTGCGGTTTACACAGTTTACAGCAGCAGCTCTTACTTTGGAGCATCTTCTATTAACACAGATCAGGGCACAAAAACAGATGCCATAAACCTAGAAAATATCGAACAGCTTGATCAGCATCTATGAAAAAATTTAAAGAGTGGGAGAGCGTTGTCTGGGGTGCATCTCTGCCCTTTAACTCACCTTTATGCCTTTACCACTTTTGATTTATCCTCCCTCTGCACCCTTTCCTGCTCCTCTCCCCTTTCCTTTTTTTCCTCCTCCTGGCTGTGGTTCCCTTGTCTGTTTGTCCCTCCATTCTCTGCTCTGACCAAACTATCTTATCTGTCCCTCCTTTTTCATTTAAAGAAACGCGGTCAACCTGGCCGTGCTAAAACTCAACGAGCAGGGCCTGTTGGACAAATTGAAAAACAAGTGGTGGTATGACAAAGGAGAATGTGGCAGCGGGGGAGGGGATTCCAAGGTTAGCCCTCTCTGTCTGCCCCCCCCACCACTTGGTGACGGGGGCCGCTCACCAGCTGAGCAGCTCGCGACGGGCCCCGTCCTGGGAGTGTGTAACGCATTCATCTGCCCTGGTAAAGAGTTTATTACAGTACTGGGAGGCACAAAGAGCATCCAAGAAACCCAGCTTCAAAGATTCAGTAATGCTGTTTTTACCTTAAAAAAAAGTTCACATGCAATGGTAAAAGTACTTCTAAATTTGATAAGATGCATACAAGGAGGATTTTGTTATGTTAAAGAAAGCTTTTTTTTTTAATGAATTGACTATACTAAGATGCTTACAAAGACATACAAAGTTGATTTGATTAATCATAAAGCAACTGTTGTCTATCATTGAAGTGCAGGGAAATTTACTGAATTAGAATAATCATTTCAAATGTGCTTGCCACTGATCTCCTAATGTCCCTCCAGAAAAGTCAAGGAACAAAAGGGAACGGGAAGATACTTGAGAGATGGATATCAGGAAAAAGAAAGGAAGCTATTACTGTGAAGGCAGGAATATTTGCCCTGTGGTGGCAGCTCTGAGAAGAGGGATGGGAAACATGAAGGGAGTCATTATAAACTGAACATTTTGTCACTTGTCCGTATAAACTCTTCCACACATCAGATGAAGCAGGTTTTTAAATGTCAAATGTTAAAACAGGCCCTTGTAAAACTGTAGCTGTGACATTCAAGATGAAAAGATGAGTAACTGATGTAGGCTTGTACCTCTCTGTCCTTTAACATTTTTTTTCCTCTGGATGTTTAAACTAGGTGCACCTTATTTCCTTTTGCTTTTTAGAGTAGAGACTATTTGTATTTTGAGCAAGAGTTAAAAGCAGCCCATTAAGCTAATGGTAGCATTTAAACAAGACAGGACTCAAGGACTTTGTGAGCAACTGCTTGAAAACCTATTTAGGCACAGCAACAAAAACAGATGAATGTTTGCTGGCCAAAAAGTTTATGACTGTATCATGCCAGCTAGATAGCATTCACGTCACATCTCCAAGTTACCTGTATGTGCCAAAGAATGTTATTAAAAACAGCTGGATACTTAAATAACTATAATTCATTCTTAAGCCTTTGAGTGTTGTGATGGGGTAAAATTCATAGGACCCCCACAGACATTTAAGTTAATCATCTTGGATCTGTGCCTATATAAATGTGTGTCAAATTGTCTTAAATAGGAGATATTTTCCTTATAAGTGAACATTTTCTCTCTTGATCTCATAGGATCAATTCACAGAGATTCACCCTCTTGCTATAAATATTTGAGCAATTTCCTTGAAGTTCTTTAATCTGTATGACCCAGTAGGTTAATTGATTATCATACCCTTAAATATACGCCATAGTACTCTATCATGTTTTATGAATGAACACCTCAGTATTAAAGAACCATGCAAATTTTGATTTGATCTATTCTCCACCATCACATTAATGGATGCCATTAGTTGCTTGAATTTTGAGAACATGAAACAGTAACACTTTTTCCCCTGGCTTGTTGGATTTAGGCACTAAAACCTAATTTTACCATTTATAATTAAGGTTAAAATGCATCCTTTCCACTACATGACCATCATCTGAGTAGATTCTAATTTAAAGTCACATGAGGTAATTTAAGGTTGTAACCCCCTGCATGAACAAATGAGTCATGGGTAGTTTTTGGAAGGACCTTGTTAGAATTGTGCATCTGTTTACCTGAAAGATGTTACAATACCCCATTTTAAACTACTGCTTTCTCTGGTTTTCAAATCTATAGAGGTTTTACACTCAGAAACGTCTTATTCAAGCTGACTCACCACATCTCCCTCTACCAGTTGGCATGCAGAGCTAGCCTGGTGTCAGTAGTCCTGGCTTGACAGTATTCACCGCTGGTTTCTTGCACAGTTAGCCAGGGCAGTATGGGTGTGTTACCTTAAGTGACAAAGGTGGGTCCCACTCATATGTCTGTAGCTCGCCGTAGCTCCTTGCTTCCCCCCAGCCCCTCCTCAACGAGCATACACACATGTACTCAGTGGGATCCACGCTAGGTCACTTGATGTGAGCAAAAGTTTCTATGTAACTTGAGCTGTTCAATGCAAATGTGAAATACCGTAATAACATAAAATAACATGACCTATGATGTTATTTATGTTATTTTTACACGCAAAGAACCCCGGTAAACCTTGCAGTTTTGAAACTGAGCGAAGCAGGCGTCTTAGACAAACTGAAAAACAAATGGTGGTATGACAAGGGAGAGTGTGGACCCAAGGACTCTGGAAGTAAGGTCAGTCTCACGCTGCTGCGGCCCGCAGAACGCTAGCCTGAAACTCTCATCCTGAATACGCTCCAGATTACTGCAACTACTGCCCTAGACATAGCTTTTCAAACACTAGCTCAATTAGGCTGCAATATTAGACACCTAGAGCACCATTTTGGTGATGTCCTTTAGTATTTTATGTTTCTGTTTAGTACATTTACTCAACATTCTGGTTTATTGTGCACTAGAAAAAAATGCAAATTCTTTTTCAGTTTCTGTAGCAATCTGTAGCAAATCCCATCTTCATCGCAGTTACATTAGTATCAGAAACTCTCACTTTCACAATTTTGTTTTAATTTCATGTGTTAGCCGACTCTGATAGCTAGCTGAGTTCTCTGAAACACATCCAGCAGATGGGAATAGCCCTGTTTGGAGCCTTAGCAACAGCCAGACATTTCAGTCACTGGCTCTTGTTTTCATATTTTACATTTCACCAGGCCAGAGCTTTGTTTTTATGTCCATAACTAAATGTTTTTGACAATGCTGTATTTTATATGTCCAGAATTTGTTCCTTTTGCTTGTTTCAAACTATTTAACAAGGAAAACAGTTTGCTCAATGATTCTCAAAGTTAGTATATTATTTGGGTAAAACTACTGTAAAATAATCATAACCACAGATAGTGAAAAGCGTCAACTGTAGGTGAAATTTATCAAAATGCGATTAAAAAGAAATAGAACATATATCATGAATAGAGTATAACAGATCAAACTTTTACAAAAATGTCACAGTTCTTTTGAAAAGAATGAAAATATATTTATACTACATAGACAATCTGAACAACTGGAGCCTTTATATTTGAGCTACATTAGAGCAAAATGTCATCCCCGCTCAGATTAAAATCTGCTTTGTCCTTTTTTAAGGTGATTTATAAACTGATTCGCACTGTCGACATCTGTAGTTATGTAGTTGTGTTGATTGTCACAGACGTGTAGTAAATGTGTGTAGTAGTTGTGATGGCAGTAGTGTTGGCAGTTGTTAGGTTTAAGAAGTTTGCTTAGTCTGTAGAAGTAAAAAGTAGTAATATAATCATGTATAGTAATGCTGTCATTTTGTTCAGTAGCGTACAACTGCATAGTTGTAACCACATCAAGCACAAAGTTTTTATGTATAAATGTATTTTCTCTATTTCTCCAGTTCTCTGTGTCTAACTTACTGTACCTTACTGTCTGCTTTCCCCAATGTTTCCCCCTCTCTCTGACCACTTCACTATTCATTCTCCTCACATTATCTGCCTGCACCTGTTTTTCCCTTCTTCGCAACTGCCCTCACCTTTCCATTTACTTTTCCATCATCCTTCACTGCACTCTCTAATCTCTTTACCCTCCATTTCTCCTTCCCCATCTCTTCCCTGTCATCCATCGTTTTTCGTTGCCAACATTTGGCCTCGATTCCCCCCTTTCTCCCCACCCCCGTCTCCAGGACAAGTCTTCCCAGGCTTTAAGCCTGTCCAATGTGGCTGGGGTCTTCTACATCCTTGTGGGTGGCCTGGGCCTGGCCATGCTGGTGGCCCTGGTTGAGTTCTGCTACAAGTCAAGGGCCGAAGCCAAGCGCATGAAGGTGGACCTTAGCCCCCCCCACTGCCCCAGCCCCTCCCCCAGCACCCAGAATCTAGCCACTTATAGGGAGGGGTACAACGTGTACGGCTCCGAGGGGGTCAAGATATAGGGGTAGGACTTAGAGGCTCCCATATAGGTGGGGTATTGGTGGTGTTGATCATGGTGGTGGTGCTGTAGCGTTTATATTTTTAAGGCTGTCGCCGCAGCCCCTCGTTCTTTGTGTGGCGATGAGGATGTGGTCAAGCATTGTGGAACCAACTTACTTTTTTATGTTTTGGCTGCTTGTTTCATTTTTATCTTTTTTTTCTGAGATTTTTTGGCTTTAAATTTGGTTTGTGTTTTGTTGACTAGGGTTAGATTTTTTCGACTACAGATTTGGTTCCATCGTCTTTGGCTGCAGATGATGATGATGATGATAATGGTGATGATGCTGAGAATGACAGTGATGGTGATGTTTTTGGATAATGAACTGATTAGGCACCTGCATTGTAATCTTAGACACCTGCAAACCATATAGCGATAAAGCGGGGATGCACAACTCCAGTATTATATACATAAAATATATATACTTTGGTCAAATGAAAACAGAGAACTCTCGAGTTATAATTTCATTTTTGTTTTCTTCTACAATCCATAACCCCAAAATGTTAGGTTTATGATCTCTTAAGCCAAAAAAGCAGGAGTTAGTGTGGTTTGATTTTCTTCTGAAGTGATTAAGAAGCTGACTGAAAGTTTACTATTCTGCATATGCTGTTTATGTAACTCTATATGCTGGGTTTTAATGTCAGTTTTCAGTATTCTTATGTCTTAATAAACTATCATCATATTTATTTTATTATTTCACTTAGGTCTGCTTTAGTATCTCACAAGCCTGAGAGCAAAACTTTGTTAATGAGGCATTCCCTGTTAAAATCTGTGACTGCTTCAAGCTACAAATTAATTAGCTATGGTGTGGCAACCAATTATCACAGATTTGGTTCACACTGAAACATTTTCAAAAACTCAGAATGGGACAGACATGTCATGAAGAAAATCATGATTAGGATATTTTGATGTTAATAGATGCTCAGCTTTTCTTCACAGTTTTTGTAACTCGAGCTCCCAGTAAACCCTCTGGCGCTCAGAAACACTTGAACATCACCGTTTGCTGCACGCTGGTTGCAGCCAGTTCACACTCAGGCTGTTCTAGCTAATTTAGGGTAGGTCTTGTCTGTTAACAGCTTCAGCAAACTTTCTGCTGCATGGTACTAACTTGAAGTACTGATTAGGTCTTGTCCTTTGAAGTAAATGTATATAATCCATAGTAAGCAAAATGTAGGATATGCTTGCTGTATGTTTTATTTAAAAATAAGAAATAAGACCAAAATCATATACAGTAAGCCTGTGAATTCAATATTCTTGCAGCCTACCAGAGTATGGAAACAATCTGTGCCCAGCAGCAGAAAGTTTATGGCTTCAGAATTGACAGTTCACATCTCTAGAGGATAATAGTTGACTGTTTATCATCCATATACCATATCTTTGTTGTGTCATTCATAAACTGGAGTTGTGCACCTCTGCTGTGTACTCTACAGGCTTTGACTGATTTCAGCCCCCAACAACTTCAAAACAGCCCACTTACATAGTCAGCATTAATGCTGAGGATTAATTGATGAAGCAAACACTTCATATAGAATGGCTACTTAGCGATGTTGCTAACACACAACTTATCTTTATTGATGCTGCAGAGCAATTAACTGAAGTGAAAGGACACAATGAACCTTATTTTATTGGTCTGTGTAGCAAACTATTCAGAGGCAATATAAGATCCCATTCACCTTGAGATAACCGGCAGAATCAATGTTCAGGATGAAGAAATAAAGACAGCTAAATGCAAGACACTAAATAATAGGGCTGTGAGTCTTTCCACTTTACACAGTTCAACTGAAAATGACTCTTGATTCATTTCAAAATAATACTAAACTCAGTATCTGTCGAAGTCCATTGTGTGATTACATATTAAATCAGTCATATCCAGCTCCCTTTATCCTGGAACGCTGTACAATCCCAACTGCACTCAAGTCAGACGCTTCCTGTCACTGAGGACAAACATAGTTCCTGTGCAATTTCTTGCCGCTTCGTATTGATCAGCATCTCAAAGCTCACTCAAACATCCTCTATACACTCCGACAGTCTCTGGGTTATCGCATCCCAGGAGTTCATCAACAATAATAAAATGCTGTCAGAGCAAAGATTTAAGGAAAAGTGAATCAAGTCAACTAGATTTGTGAATTGTGAATCCATTCTTATAAACTTAAAAAAATATAAATAACAATCCTGATACCTAGATGTGTTGTATTTTTTCCAACTCCCCTTGTGAGTAATGTCTATTCCTTGATTTGCCCATTTCTTAAAAAAAGGAAATGGTTTCCAAAGATAAACTGCTTTGAGTACCTTTTCGGAACTTACTTCAAGTGAATAACACTGATGATGGTTTTGTTTAGCTTTATTAAAAATGAGAAGGCAGTCATCTTTATTTCATTGTTTCATTACCAAAAAAGTAATAGACCAAAGTGATGATTGCAGATATTGTTGCCAAATTAAGGATCATATGTTGCTCATAGAGGACTTTGTAAAACTGTTTAAATAAACTGCTTCTAAATAGACTCTAAAATCTGCCTCTAAATAGAGGCAGATTTTCTAGAAATATACACTAAAAGTGAGCAGTATTGTCTTTCCTCATTAATACATACGACAGGTACAGTTACCGTTTCTAGACTTCTTAAACTGCCATATGCTATAAAACCTTTGCTCATTTTGAAAGGCTTTAACACCCACTGATTTTTAAAGTTTCTCAAGACTGCATGTGTACCTGATTTATTTCCTAAAAATGAAACTTTTTGGCTGTCAGAAAAAAATGAGGCTTTACATCTTGATGACAGCAACATCATAAAACATCAGCAAGTAGCCGGTTTGTGTGAAGTGTCACCCGCCTCTGAGCAGTATAGTCAGTCACTCCCTCTCTATAAATCTGAAACCTTAAAAGAAAAGTCACTCCTTCACATTCTCCTTTTGTCTTTTCAAAGTCTTCACCTTCCCAATCCTGTCGTTTCAAATCCACACCTGAATCTGTCAGATAACTGAAACCCTGAATTGCAAATGCATGGTATCCCCAAATGCAGATGTCTATAGCCCAAATCTTGTCTCCTTTGTACATGTTTGTTGACTGTTGCCTGCTCTGCTTTTGGTATTTAAACAACAAACAAAAAAAACTGTATCTTATTGTTGCACAGTGTTGTAGCCCTGTAAAGAGTTGAATGTGTAGGTGCCTGGTATAGTGTTTTTTTTTTTCACACCTTGTCTGGTATAGTGGTTTTTTTTTTCTGTTTATTTCTAGCATTCAAACCTGAACTTATGCATGATATTAACTTATATTTTATGTGTATGTGTGTGTGTTGTTCTTAAAATAATGCAGTTGATTTGTTTAGTTTCATTTTAGAAAAATGAAACAAATGGGTTTCCTGAGGAATTCTTTAATCACTAGCAGCAGGAAGAGTAGCAGCAAATCCCAGTTTTGTTTTTATCAGAATACAAGAAATCTACAGGATGCACAAAGACCCATAATAGTGCAGTACTTCTGGCCAATAAAATATAAAGTAGAACAATGTGGCTTTCTTTTGTTAGTAAATTACTGTGTAGTCAAAATTATTATGACATTCTCAGTTTTCTAATCAAAGCAGAAAAAAAATGAACAAATTTCCCGATCAGAGACGAAATGTTAAGTAAAAAGTGTTCCTGGTCTAAGACACTGTCTGATGAGGAGGCTTAAAAAAATTAAATCCTTATTTCACACCCTAAAAACTACTCTTAAAATGTCAAAGCAGATTCATATCTGTCCCATAATCTGATGGTTCTTGCTTTAATATGAGTGCATTAATACATATTTCCAAACAGTAAACTATAATCACTTAAATGATTTATAACATAAAGTATTTTGTTGTATATCCTAAATTTGAACTTGACAGTCGATCTAAAGAATTATCAGGAAGCTTTCTGGAACCATTTGAATAGTATGACACCATTCGCCTGAAGCTGGTAGTCACAGTTTTGCTGACAGTTTTGATCTTCTCTGTAAAACACACCCACAACAACAGAAATTATAAACTAATAGATTCTAATTTATTCAGAGTGCAGTTTTTTTCTCATAAACTGTCAGAAAGAAGCATGTACTTCAAGATTTGAGTACAAAATTAAAAGAATATAACATGTTAATCCTCAAACCAATTATCTTAAACGTTTTGCTTCAAACTTGTATCAGACGTACAACCAGAGATCATCTGAGTTTTTGTTTCATAAACACAATAATCAGCAATTCAATTATTTAATGGCTTCAGCACTAGTTGTCTTACAAAATAATTAATATAAATAAAATCTAATAAGCTAAACTTTCTCTTTATTTCCCAAACTATTGTGTTTGCACCCCGATATTTGGCCCATTTTTGTTATGTAGTGTGTCTACCTAGTGTGTGCACAGAAACATGCATGTGTAAGTGTTTTTTGTGTATGCATGTTTGTGTATAGATATGTTGGCGTCTTTCTGTGAATGATTCATTTGTTATGCAGTTTACACGTTTCTGAGATTTTTACAGCTTAATTGTGTCCACTCTGCTGTCTTCACCTCCTTCAGCTGTCTTTTTCTGAAGCCATGCGGAACAAGGCCCGTCTATCCATCACAGGAAGTGTGGGGGAGAATGGCCGCGTCCTGACGCCAGACTGCCCCAAAGCCGTGCATGCTGGCCACGCCTCCCTCCGACACCCCGGCCTTGCAGTGGTCTCCTCTGGACTGCCCTGAAAAACCAAAAACGCCTGCCGTGCCTTAATGACACACAAATGCAGACTTTGACAAAGAAACACACACTAACATGCAACAATACCATCACAGTATGACAGAAACTTCTAACTAGAATTCAGACGCAGACATTTTTACACATTTGAATACGCAACATTTCACCTTCCTACAGCCACTGACTTGTTTTACAAGAGACAAATGAAATGCAGCTGTGGAGTGAACGTGTAGAAAACAATAATGGACAACAAGGACGTCACGCTTGCCTGCCCACATATAAGCCAGCACAGATTTACATGAAGTGGACTGTGATCTCCATGTGATGGACTGGTAACCTCTCCAAGATGTATCCCATATCTCACCTGATGACAGCTGATATGGGCTCCAAACACCCCACAGCCCTGAACAGGATGATTTCAGAAGAGACGATGGGTGGATGGTACTGTAAACTATAAACACAACCGCAAAATTTATCATGATGATGATAGGGACAACAATGAAGAACCCAGATGATGAAGAACAAAAAAAAAAAAGAAACTAGACAACACAACCAACAACTGTACTCCTGCTCTGTCTTTATTGGACAATTATGGCCAATATTCCACACACACCCTGACAACGCCTTACTAAGACTAAAAAATATTGTTTTCGTCATCATCATCATCATTGTGTTCATTATCACCTCAACCAGCCTGCAAAGACTGAGTGCCAGTTATTTAAAAAAAAAAACCCTTAGAAGACCAGAAAACTGTAAGCTTGGACGTTCAGAGTGTGCAAACTTGTTACTTTTGTCATGGACTTTTCAAACTGAATGAAAACTGCTTTCTTATCGCACATAGAATGACGTTTTGCTCCAATTTAGCAAACTTACCACCCAGGACAGAACAGAGATAACGCCGAAATCTGTGTGGCTGATTTTGGCCACAGAATAGAGAGGAGTTTGAAATAGAAAAACATAGTTAATAATGAAGTACTTCATCAGATATATTCTCATGGCAGTAGAAATGCTAGATAATAAAGTGATCTTCACTTTTTGTTGAGTCATCCAGGCAAGGTTTAAGCTGTATAATCACAAATGAAAAGCCAAAAAAAAAAGAAAAGAAAAACTATGGTTGGATCTTAAATTGTTCAAAGTGCTTCTCAACCTCACCACTGGGACCTCCCAGAGTGATAAAAATCAAGAATAATAAATCTGCATAGCCCAACAACCAAAACGGCAAATCAAAGTTCATCTTTCATTGCAGGCTTGCCTACAGAGACTCTGTTTCATCGGTGGCTGTGGCAAGGTTCAGAAGCACTGCTCTGTGCTGCTTGCACTTCATTCAACTAGGAAGACCTGCAGGTACATTTCCCAATTCCCCCAAAACTGTAATGAGCCGTTTGGTTTTCATTTGAGGTCCTCAGACTTTTCCAGTGGCTGGGGAGTGATACCATATCAAAAAGCTTGCTTTTTAGAACTGATGTAAATATAACTGCGTAGCATAACAAAGCTCACCTGTCTTTTTTAATCATCTTAGATAACAATTCATTGCAATAATGAATATAAAAGAAAATGCCACTACTTGTAATTAAGTAAAAAAATCTTTTTTTAAATAAATCTACATATTATATATAATGCAAATAAATATATATATCTATACGTCTATAGAGAGCTATAGAAAACATTGATCACTGATTGTCAGAGGCCATGGCATACATTCTGTTATATGGCTGTTTTTTGATAACTTGAGAATATTAACACGCCACAGTCTTTGTGTGTCCTGCTCTACACTGAATGTCCATCCGGCACTCTCACGGACACACATCAGAAGAGATGCACACATACATTGTTGCATACACAGGGTCAGCTTGGAGTGAACACTCAAGCACCATTACTAACTCACTGGTTCCCATTGTCTGATAACGTTTTTATCCCCAGAATCTTTTCTGTGTGTGTGCGTCTGTGTGTGTGTGTGTGTGTGTGTGTGTGTGTGTGTGTGTGTGTGTTTATTTGCATGTGTGTGGATTATAGCAACCTCTGACTCAACATGTTGATGCCCGTAACTTTTGAGCGCAGCTCACACAGTGACAAAACTAAGTAGTCCTCTAGAGAGGATGGGTTGAGGTGATTACTGTACTGGTGGAAAACAATGTGGTGTGACATGTCCATAGTGTAACATTTGTATTGTTTTTCACAACACTTCAGTTCATTTTGCTGTCTTCTCACCAGATGTGATTCAGCAGCGGACTGAAAGCTAATATAAATTCAAGTTCAGTAACCTCCTACTGACGTGGCTCATACTTACGGTAACTGCCAGCCCTCGGAGAGGAAAATTCAAGTCACAATGGTAACTGAGGAAAGTTAAGGACAAAATTTATACTTTAATGAATTCACATTGTTGCCATAGTCAGTGATGTTGATATTTCCATGGATAAGATTTCATCATAATACAGTCTGACACTGTGAGAATGACATGTTTGTTTTGGCACTTCTCATCTCATTTGTCCTTCCCAGGCCTCGTCATTCCCCCGCAAATATTCCGTTTTTGCTAAAGGTAGAGTAAGCCATTCTATATGACTTCTAACTCCAAACACTTTTTGTCACAGTTAGTGAATACCTCCTCCACTTTCACTAGCTGCCCATCTTGTGAGTTCACAGTTTGAGAAAAAAAAAATGCTCCCAAATCATGACACACGCTTCACCCAATCAGAGACAGGGGGTGGAGGGATGAAGATGCAGTTGGTTTTACTTTAGAAATGTTCATGATGCATCATGTATCCTTGGGTAGTTCTGGTGGGAGTGTGTTTTGCTGAGGTTTTACTCAAACATCAACAGACATGATGTTATCCAGAGATCACTTACCCTACCTTTAACTCAACTCTTCTTTTGTTTTGTCACCCCAACTCTCAGCTCTCATTGTCCCTCCAAATGTGAAACAAAAAACTTTGTACATAACACATCAGCAAATTATAACTTGTTTTAATTTCTGCCTAAAGTCACTGCAAAATGATTAGATGAAGATTAATCAACAGCTGGAGACACCACGTGACAATCTGAAGTTCTTGTAGCTGTTTTTTAACTTCTCATATTGAATGCACTGTAACTGATGAGCTTCAACATTAGAACCACCTATTACTGTACAGGAATTCTGGGGAATGCTAATGCTATGGGAAGGTGTGCTTTGGTTAATTAGTTATTTGAAACAAAATCCACATGAATGGTTGGAGGCAAGGATTTTCAGCAGATGTTCCAACAATGTTGTAGCTGATTGGTTTTACCTCACCTTTTTTTGGTCCTGTGTTGAATACATTCCTGCCAAACTCAAAAGAGAAGATAGTGTTTCAAAAAACATTAATTAAATCAAATAATTCAAATATCTGAATAAAACAGCTTTTTAATGGCTGAAACAAATAAAAGCACACAATATCCAAGCTTTTCCTCTCGGCCCAGTGGATCAGGATAGCAGCGCTGTGGCAATCCAGAATGAGAAAAACAGCAGATATAGTGTTTTACTGCATTTGATGCAGAACAACATATACAGGAAAATGTACAAAAATTCAAATACATCTGTTAATACCAAGAACCAGGCAGTTAAGATGCAAATGATTCATTTGTAGGTCTTTGATTTTTCATTGTTGTTACCACCTCCAGCAAACAAAACTTCATATGTGGACAGCAAAAAGCTGATTTCTGGGCTGTCAAGACTCTGGCTTTAACACACTTTATTTCTTTCTTAAACTCTTTCTTGCCATTTCATTTCTTTTTCTAGTAAAACATCAATGCTGAACTGGTTTCTGTCTGTGGTTATTTATTCACCGATTCCACCAGTCTTGTTTTATTTAGTTCAACAATAAAGAATGCATAGGAGTGAAACTCACACATAATGAAGTGAAGAAGAAACGCAGAACTTTTCATGCAGCTCACATAAGTAAAAACAGCCACAATCTTATTTTGAAATGAGATGTACAGAATTGTGGATTTTTACTGAAGAATGAATCCTAACCATATTTCATGATTGTTAATGTTTTTTCTTAAGCCCTTCCCTATTAATGAAAGATCTGGGATTAAATAGAAAATGACTGTTTTTGAAAAATGGACTGGGAAATGTTATCACTCCAAAATAATTCTGAACAGTTGTCATTCAGTAATGATTATTCCAGCCCTCTCTAATCTGTCACTTTTACTCTAGTGGAGCACCTAATTACTTCACTTCTTAACACCAAAATAGTTCAAATTTACTTATTTTAAAAGTACTAGCTCTATGTACATTTCTGAGGAGACACTCTAGTATTAATCACAGGTATTTTTATTCAGTCAGCTGCCTTTGCTGGGAGGGTTGAGTTGTTCTACTCTTCAGTTTAACATCTGTTTTTCACAGCGGTGCAGCATCTGGACTCAGTTCAACCCCTTAGTGGCACTGTGGCTCATTCTCTACCTCCTAATTACTAATGTATCTCTTCCCACTGAGCTTTAATTAGGCACTGATCATCCTATGGCCGTATCAATTACGCTGATGATTCACTACCACATTTTCCAGCTCCCTTTCCTGTCCACATCGATTGGTCATGCTGCAGATATGCAAAAAGAAACAGCCCGTCATTTTTTAAATGGGTCATTTTCAAAACGTGTTCAGACTGTTGGAAATGGCAGGTGGAGTCAATAGGGGTTGTTTCAATAATCAAGTCTTACGTCATAAAGTATTATTCTCTTTCGTTGGATTGAGTTTCTAATCTGGGAT
This sequence comes from Zenarchopterus dispar, assembly GCA_028564865.1. Lineage (NCBI taxonomy): Eukaryota > Metazoa > Chordata > Actinopteri > Beloniformes > Zenarchopteridae > Zenarchopterus > Zenarchopterus dispar. The sequence goes on along the minus strand of JAOWBL010000005.1, from coordinate 12,484,427 downwards.
CTGAATCTTCCATTTAATTGTTTTAAGGAGGGTTTTTTAAGTGTTAAAATGTTTTTATTCACACTAACAGTCCTATTGTACTTGTTATTGTATATGTGAGCATGTGGCTGTTTGCTCTTTGCAGTCACACATCAGTGAGCACTTTGGGGATAATGTCCTCAAAATGTCCTCCCCAATGCCTCTTTGTCACATCAGAGAACTGAGCACTGAACTGCCAAACTTTAAATGAAGGGACTACACAGTCTCCCTACTGATTCCCCTCAACCTACTTTATGTTTTTGTTTATTTATTTTGTATCCTGAAGGAGTTTTAACATCTAAACTGAAAAATAGATATTTTAGTACCAATTAGAGAAAACAAAAACTGAAGTTCTGAAAGCAAAAGAGATGTATAACTGAAGACAGGAATGTCCTAGTGTTACAGTCCACAGACACAAAAATCTCCATTGATGCTTCATTGATGTTGTGACTGAGTTATAATTAATCTCTATTCATGTTGTCTTCTTTAATTTAAAACTGCATATATAGCAGCTTCCTGGAGACTGGGTAGAAAGGCCTGAGAGTGGCTGCAAAAGCAGCTGTATATGAGCACATAAACTGCAGTATCTTTGTAAAAGAAAAAAAAAAAGTTCAACAAAGAAAAGCCATAAAACTGCTCCTGCAGCAACAGCAGTGTCGCAGTAAGAAATTAATATTCACTCATCACTACAACTCACATAGTGTCTGACCTCATCTACAGTATCAAACCAAAGTAGAAGATGGCATTTTATCAAGAAAGTCCACATGCAGGCCCTGTAATTTTCTCACGGCAGCATCTTTTCAGGTCTTGCCTCTCGTTTCAATAATAACATTAAAATCACACAGCAATGCTCGTGACTATGTGAGCCTGCAGCCTGGGCACGTCATCATTTTGAGATGAAGCTTTTTCATATGTTCAGTAAGGAAGGCCTTTTTTCCTCAAATCTGCCCCCATTCCTGTGTTTATTGGCTATTCCAGTTGCTCTGTCGCTTCTGCTTTCCAGTGCTGTCAAACCTTAACTAATGCTCAGTTCTGACAGCATTGCTCTGGTCCAGTGATTTTCTTCCCCTCTTTTTTTTTTTTTTTTTTTTTTTTTTGTCTGATCGGTTATTGTTCCCTGTTCTTTAAAACTCATTGCTTTTCTGTCAGTCATCCTTTCCAAACAACGTTTGTGGAACCTTCCTCTTGGTTCCACACGTTCAAGGGTTCCATCTGAAGTTTAAGTCATCCGTGCACTGCTCGACCATCAGCTTCTCAAACCGCTGGACCTTTTCCTGTCACCTTGCTCTAGAATATTGAAGACATCGGCCAATTATGACACATCTTAATCCTGTCAGCAAAATGACATTTGTCATGAAATAAGAGTCCCAAAATATGTCATAATACCAGTCTGGTGTCATGGAAAAGTATTTTGATACAGCTCAAAGTTATGGTTGTATTTTGTGTATTTAGCATGTCACTGCAGGCAATGGACTACAATGTCCAACCTGCCATGTGTTTTCACATCATTAATAATAATTTTAAAAAGTCCCTGCTATGTAAAGCCATGTGAACATGTTGAGTTGTCTTGCTTTGTAATTAACCTTACAGTTAAGTACTGGTATCCCAGGCAGAGTTTAGTTTAAGAGCTTAGTTTAGTCCTCACATATGAATTCCCCATGTCAAAGAAGTTTATTGTGGACCAATTCTGTTGTGTGAAGTTATCTCACTTTCAAGCAATGAGTCCTCTTAAACTTGTCAAAGATTTTCCTGTTTATACTGCAGTTTGGGACACACACACACACACACACATCTATCCAGGTCTGGTGAACTTTGCATGAACTTCAGGAACATTATGATGCTAATTAAAATTAAATGTGTGAGGAATTAATTGCCAGAGACATGATGTTAGAAATAAAAATGTGCTGTTTTATAATCAGTTTTGATGAATAGATGACAAAAACAAAAGAGCAAAGATGGTCATTCCTGAAAATAAACACTAATTTCTGCTGACAGCACTGTCTGAGGAGGGATCCAAGAGAGAAACTGGATCATATTTCATATATGATTTTTTGGGACCTTTGAAGCACCCCAATGACCAAAAGCAAATAAGAATAATATTTTTAACTTTTTTTTTTCTACTCAACTAATTCCATCACAGTATTACAGACAGACAGACAGATAGATAGATACTGTTAAAAACAAAATTTCAGGATGTTTTTAATTTCAGCAGTAAATGTTTAAAATAAAATTAGAAAACTGTCTGTGTATTATTTCATATGTCAGACTTTAAAGGGTTAATTCTCACTGCTCTATAGATCAACTATTTTGCTACAGCAAGAGGATTTATGCTCACTATCTTTTATGAATTGTCAATTATAATCATAAGACTAAGTTCACTAGACAATTACCAAATATTTTTAGAAGTGATGAAAACAGACTTCTAAGATTGATTATGTATTTGTATTTTGTGTGAATTTGTATGTTTTTTTAATGAACCCCCACACTGCAATTTCCCAGCTGTCGGAGACCCGTCATTCACTGCTGTGACTCATCCGAGTTCCTTTTTGAATCCTCAAGGAGTCAACACCCCTAACACAGAACCATCCCTGACAAGCATTTCCCATCTCACCCACCTGCACACACACACACACACTCACATATGCACAGACACACTCACACACCATGCAGGGGTTATTACCAACAAGTATTTTCCATTTACCCGAGGATGAAGCAAAATAACCGTTTTGTGAAAGTCGTGCCACCCTTTTAACCTTGCACCTCCATGTGCAAATGCACACACACACACACACACACACACACATAGGCAGCCACGTTCGATCATCCTCTTTTATCGTCCCTGCAGAGTGAAAGAACTCTTTTCACCTTTTTAGTTTTATGTGCCTGATCATCCTATCTTCCTCCCTCTCAGCATTTCTCTCTTTTTATGCATCTATGCATTCTTTTTATTGTCCCTCCTTCCGTCATAATTAATTTTCCCCATGCATGTGTCCCTTTCTCTCTGAGGAATAATTTACATTGCAAACCGTGAAGTCTCATCCACAGCTCTTCTCCTGTTATGATCATCTTTCCTCCCCTTTTTTATTTATCTGAGTTATATTTCATGATGAGATTTAAAAAAAAACAATAAATAAACAAATAAATCACAAAACTCTCAGCCCACACATGCCTGTGTGCTGTTTTACTGTCATTGCTGCAACTACCGCTGTGATGGTCTTGTTATTTTCAAACTGCTGAAAAGTCAGGCACTTGCAATTAAACCCAAAGTCAATTAGATCCACCATGAGATGAAAACAAATGAACCCATAACAAGGATTTGACATGGTTGAATTAACACATAATTTTCTGACTGAATGGAGAATAAATAAAATGAGTAACTTGTTATTATTTATTACCATCCGAACAGTGTGACTAAAATATTTTTAATTTACATTTCAGAGTTAATCAAGTGGAGCTGATTAGAAGTTGATTTAAAAGTAAAATATTACAAAAGAAAGAAAGAAGAAATTTGTTAGTTGTAACTTTTGTCATATACAGTAGAAAACTATAATGTTCCCACAAAGTTTTCCTTTCAGTTTTTCAGTGCATTGAGAACCAGAGCAGGTCTGGTAAAATTACATAAAGTGCAAATGACTTTATAATCCGGTGCTGTTTTGGTTTTTGGGGGTTTTTTTGTTTTGTTTTGTTTTGTTTTGTTTTTTGTTTTCTCTCTCTCTCTTTCCTTTGACAGTAGGTGCTCAAGATTTCCTTTAAACCCCACTTCCTGTTTGGGTCACAGAAATTGATGTTACACCAGAAGTTACACTGAGGAGACTTGTAGGATAATGTCCTTTGGACATGTGGCCTGGTAATGAACAAACCCAGAATAAACTGGACCCTGCTATAGCATCAAATCCATAGGGCGTTGTTTCTTCCTCAGTGTTGCATTTTGTCTGAAAATTATGCGTTTCTAAAATAAGAGCAAAATTAAGATTTGATGGTTGTGTGATTTGTTGTGTTGCATATACTCACCACCTTCTGAAAATGACCGCGGATGGTCAAACCTCATTTAGAATATCATGTGCTACTGTTTCGTGACATTTGAGCAAAAATTTGAATAAAAAAAATACAACAAAAAGCGATGTGCTTTGCAAGCTTTACCAGTCAATCTAGATCATCCAAAATAAGACAAATATTATTTAGTGAACAAGGATATTATCACTGCTACAGTGTGGATACTTTAAGTGTACCTTTTTTCTCTCCCCAAACACTGAGCTGAGCTTTCCCATCCATTCTCTGCTTCATCCTGTTCAGAGTTGCCAGAGCGGCCCATTGTGGCTGTGTTCAGGTTAGAAACAGGGAAAGCTTTGAACCAGGACCTGTCTTGCTGTGACACAGCAGGGTTAATCACCCCCACACTGTGCTGCTGCACATTTCATCCACACTAATTCAAACCAAGCCCATGCACCAACCTATCCACTGCTATTTAATGTCTACTTCTATATTAATATTTGACCTTTTTAATAATAGAAAAAAATATCAATAACCCAAGATATATTAATGTAATAAATGTTTCTTCTGCTTCTTCATTTACCAGCTTTAGGTTGAGCAGCTCATCATATTACTGTGGGATCTACTATGAAAGATTGCTGATTAAGGAATTTGTGTGTTCATCTCAAAAATCACACAAATCCCTCGGACACCTTTGTGTGTATTTTGAATTGGGTTTGTAGATGTTTGTTAATTGTAGATGCAATGTGGTCACTTGTTTCTAAGCTGAGAGGTGTCATTAGCTTGTATTTTGACACC
>JAOWBL010000005.1:12426306-12462141 GCA_028564865.1 Zenarchopterus dispar | reverse complement strand
ATATATATATATATATATATATATATATATATATATATATATATATATATATATATATATATATATAATTTATTTTTTAAAAAGCTACAGTGCGTATAGTGGGTAGCTCCAAAAACTATCAGATGTGTTAATCACACTACAATATATCTGTAGCGGTATAGCACCGCATTAAAATGTGATAGTTTTGCTGCATATTATGCTCCAAACATGAAATCTCTGTCACTTCTTCTTCTGAGGGTAAAATGTGTGATATGTTGATGTTTGGGTTTTTATATATTAGCCAAGGAGGGTACCAAGGAGAAACTTTAATTTATTTATATTATTTCAGTAAGAGTGTCAATACTTGATCATTGAAGCACGCTTGTTATGCTGTACTCAGTTTCATTATTTCCATTTGGAAAGCTCTAATCATAACACCGACTGTGCATTGTAATGCAGAGCAACTTAGCACCACTAGATAGTGCTGTCTTGCTGCAGAGGGGAGGAAAAAAATCAGATTACGGGTATACAGCAAGACAGCAGTAGATATGAATAAATGACAACTGATGAACATTAAATTACAGCTATGCCGCAGTTTCCTGTGACCAACACAGTGATGTGTTTGTCAAAATAAGGCAACCATTGCCTCAAAATGATAAAACACACACAGTCGCTTTTGTAGACACATGTGCTTTATATTGACTCGTGAAAACACTCAACTCCAAATGTGATCACATACATCAGATCAAGTAGATTATCTTCCTTTATTAGTAGACTAGTCTAATAGTCGATTCACATTGACCCCGTATCTTCAAATACTGAATAGCAGCGGATCTGCAGTATCTGTTAAAATGACCGACAGACACTTAAGTCGTTCCTTCATTCATCTAATGTTTTTCTGCTGGTTTTCAAAATGAAATATTTGCCACAGGGAGAATTATTAGACACCCTCTCTACTTTACATTATCGGTGGGTCGTGCCCCCTCCTCCTTCCTTGCATCCCTGCATCCCTCCCTCCCTCCCTCCCTCCCTCCCTCTTTCCCTCCCGGCAGTGCATCCCCATCCCCCACACGACGGCCGTCTCTCCGGGTGAAAGCCGTCTTCCTAGCACCGCTGGCCCGACACAACGCTGCCGTAGCAGAGCCAGTCTGAGCACGTAAACACACCGGGAGCTTTTTCTTTTGTCAACCAAGTGGTTCTGGTAAGTCTTTGAACGGTGTTTATGACGGAAGACGTGGGGTTGTCCGTGTATTTACCTTTTTAATTATTCGTTTTTTGGGTCTTTTTTTGTGTTCTATCCGTATCCCTCCAATTGTCCTCCGTTGTGACTACAGTGGGGAAACTAGCGGGCTAAGCTAAGAGGCTAGCTCCAATAGCCGGATCAAAATGACACTACTTGGCGCATCTGTAAGGTTTTCATCTTTTAGTTGTCCCACGCGATGAAATTATCACTTGTTTTTTTTTTTCTAGTGAAACCTGGTCGGTCATCGTGTGATGGGTTTGCGTTACCGGTGGCTAATCCTGCTCCAACTAGCCTGCTAATTAGCGGTTTGAGCAGCGTTGATGCGGGATGCAGCGGCGGGTTAGCGGCTGTCTGCTCCGGCTAGCTCGCTGCTAAACGGACGTTAGGATTATGTGACTTGCACGGATTCCTGCATGGAGAGCTTCGGCATGGTTGAATCGCCATTCTGACGGTAGCTACTGTAGTGATAAATGGGCAAGATGGCATCTCGGAGTTGTTATCCAGAAATCGGTGGGTTTTCAAAATGGTGTCTTAAGCTTGTTTGAGTGTGACCATTTTTGTCCAACCATTGCTGTTTTGGCGTTTCTCGCTATCTCTGGTATGCAGCGCACTGCCCGTGCATGCCACGCTCTGATATAACTACATGTAAACCACTGATGTGATGATTTATAACAAAACAAACAAACGGCTGCAAACAAAGCCAGGTTACGATGAAAACAACGGTGTTTTGAAGTTTCGCTTGTCTTTGACGCTTTTCTCATAGTTGTCCAGAAGTGTCTGTGGTAACCTAGAAAGAAACGTGTAAACAGCATTTGTTCATGCTTACACACAGGGGTGAAACTTCATCATTAAAAATATTTTTTTCTGACGATAATGTGTCAGATTAAATGTGCACAAAGATCTACAATTGTGTGAATAATTTGTCTACATATGTGAGGAGTGACTGCCACTGCATCCATTTTTGTTCAATAACTCGATTATATTCTGTAATCTGTCAGTTTTCAAAATGTGTGGGGGTGAATAGTAAAAGGTATCATCCACTAGATGCTCCAAGATAATTATTTCAGATGACATGTTGATGTCACTTCCAAATCAAAGGCAGTCAATAGAGAATATGTTTTTGAGATATACATATATTGTATCAAATTTCATCATTTTGTCATTTTTGTGCTAGAATGTGAAGTATTTTTTCCTGACTCATAAAGATGGACCTTTACGAACTGCAAAAATGTCAGGATTGCCACTGATACAAAAAGCTGCGTTTTACATATTTGCTTCAAGAACTAGCATCTTCAATGAATCAAATATTCTTTTCTATTAATTTTTTTTATTCTTATGTGTAAACCTGTGTACTGTAAATTGTTTTCTCAAGTCTGCCTAAAAGAAATGGCCTTTAAATTTGAAATCAAACGGATGCGACGCAGATGCAGTTATTCACTGGAAATACTTTCCCTCCTAGGGATTGAATAACAGAATTCGTATTGATTATGTGTAATATACAGAATGCCTGGAATATTATGCTGTTAAATCAATAGGTGTTGTCAGAAGGTAAATCAACTGTAAAGACTGATGCAAGAGCTCTATTGCAAAATTGATATGATATTGGTGGCATTTGAAGTAACAGTTTGTGTGTGTGTGTGTGTTGGGGGGGGGGTCGGTTTATGCTGCTGCACAAACCGAACCATTAAAATATTTGATGTATTTGCTTTTTAAATTTCATCCTGAGTCTAAGGTGACCTCTGTCTGCCACGCTAGAAGAAAGGGGTGGGTAGCATATGGGTTTCGGCATGTGTTGGGTTCTTGTATGAATGGTGGGCTGTACAATGGAGCCATAAAACTGCCAGACCACTGAAAGATGGTGTCACTTAATGCTACAACAATAAGTGGCTCTAACAGACTGTTGTCTTTTCAGCACTTTGTTCCTGTGTGATTTTAATTACTTAATGATGGGATTGGGAATAAAGTGCTTATAGACAGCAACTAACAAATTAAGCTTCCTCTGATTCATCTTGTTCAGCCCATAATGTCTGTTTGATCTCCTGTTTTATGGCTAACGAGAGATTTGTATTTTTTTCCCCCCACAATAAACAACAAAAGCTCTCTTTTTATTGGTTTGTTCTATTTGAAAATTGTAATTCTTATGGTCTTCTTTGCTAAAATCAAACTTTGGAATAGTGTACATCATATCTTACTCTTATTTCTCTTTTTTGACAGTTCAGTTCTAATAAAAAGTCATAAATATGTTAACTAAGTTACTCAGTTTCTCAGAGTCAAAAAAGATTGAACATTTTTGTCTTTAGCACTGAATTTTAGAAAGGTACTCCAGACATTGTGCCAGAAAGTTGGGCAGCGATTAGACTAATAAACTACCAGTTTTGCATTAAAATGAGTCACATTTAGGGATGCATAATATTAAAAATTTAAGCAAAAATTATTAACTGATAATAGACTCTTTATGCATGGTTGATACTAGTAAATTCATTTTTTATATTTGGTAAAATCATCATATATACTGCAGTTTGTGCACCCAGGAGAATGGGAGACACATCTAGGATCTCGGGATGAAAAACTAATATTTTAGTGGCTCTGACCAAACTCTAAGAGGAAACAACAGTCCTGGCTCTTCAAATGATCATTTATTTTTGTGAGTAAGGCACCACAATTCTTTACACATAAACAGTAAAAATCTTGTGGATAAACTTGGGATATGTCATATCAAACATGGTCATGGGTAAACAGAATTGTGGTTAATCGGCAATTAAAAATCATATTTAAGGATTTTATTAATGACGAAATGCATCTATTCAGTTCTTAGTGCGTGAGGATGAACGGTATGGTTCAAATGTTGACTACTATTCAGATAAAGTCAGTTTTATCGCGAGCAAGTAAGGGTGTGATGATACACTTAACTCACGAGAGTCATATTGGGTTCATAAGAACAAGGCGATATTTTTTTCTCTGCCTCAAAGAAAATTTCAGAGTTGAAAGAAATGTGTGACAAAAAAGCTGTTAATCAGGCTGTCACAACAATCAAAGTTTAATTATAAATGTTTTATAACTGCAAATATATTTTTATGCATGAGGGACCAGGGGCTTTTGAGAATGTACCTCTTTTTCACAACGTGAAAATAAACTACTAAAACTTTATTTCTATAAAATACAAACAAAGAACAGCTATGCAAAAAAATTGTAGTTCTTGAAAACTTTTAACAGTTTACAGAACATAGCTTAAGATATGGTCAAGTTCATTTTGAAGGTGCAGGATGTGAAGGATATGGCTAGATGGAGACAAATGATTTGCTCTGACAACCCTGAACAGAGCAGCCACTAAAATGACATTATTACCAAATTAGCATAATTTACAATTTCAATGTAATTGTCATGGGGGCTGTGCAAGAGAGAAATAATGTCGTGGGAGATGCAAAAAGAGAGTAAACTAATAAAACCCTAAATATGGAAAGTTTCTTTTGAGTTATTCATGAGTTACCTTACTTTTAATTAAAATCACCCATGTTTTAAAAACTTCTGTAAATTTCTTTTATAATTTCATTTGTAAAAGCAGTCAAATGCAGTTTGTGTTTAAAAGATGACTGGTAAATTTTAAAGTCAACGTCTATAAATACTGTAAGTTTCACATTGTTCTAAATGATTGGGTCAATACTGGAAGAAAGGGTTTCTTTATTTTATAGCAGTAAATGTTTGTAGTTTTCACAAACTACTACTTGTAGTTTGTGGCATCAGTAGGGCTTCAAATAACGATTATTTGTATGGTCGATTAATGATTATGGAAGCTATTATTCTGATTATAAATTGCTCAATAACTTAAACCATTTTATTTAGCTATTAGGATTTATTAGAATTAGCTTAAGTTTGTTTAAGATGTGCCAACTAACAAGAAACCTTTGAAAATGATTTCTTCAGTCAAAAAATGTAATTTATTTAATTTTTGTGATGAAAAAACTTTGTTGCTGATAAACCTATAAAAATAAAGTTAGATCAACTTAAACCCCCTTTATGACCATCCTGTTGCCAACAGGGTTTGGCAGAGTTGTTTTCCTAACCATCATTCCTAAACCGTTAAAGATATATTAAAATTTAGTAGTTTATATATAACTACTAGAAGTGAAAGAAGACATTAAGTTCGTGAGAGAAGACGATGCAGAAGATGTTAGATGGAGGTGGATGATGTGGTGACACCTGAAGGGGACAGCCGAAAGGAAAAGACCTGAAAGCAGAGAAATAGAGGTTTGCACACATAAATAAGCACGTTCACGTGCAACAAAAATCAATCGCCTTGAGTTACTTTCTTAATGTCACAGTTGGCTTTTGAATTTTAATATATTTAAGGTTTAATTTGCAACTTCTGGCTCTACTGCCTCTGGCTCTACTGCCTTTCTCCTGCAAGTTAAACTTGTTTAAACAAAATGATTGTCTGGTAAATGTTAATGAAAATAATAACAATTAATTCATAATTGATTGTTAATTTTCCCAGTGATTGACATCTTTTATTTCTAAAAGTGCCCACCCCTAATTTGGGCACCTTAGTCCAGAAAAGACAACACACCAGCTGTGTTTTTGGGTATGTGTTTTCAGATTTTCTCTTCTGCCTATATGGCTCACGGTAGGATTCTGCCCTGATACGCCCACAAACACACATACATGCACTCACAGGTGGGACACTCCCACCACAGAGAATGTGTCAGAAATTAGAAGATTTGTTGTGTCAATTGCCTAAAACAAAGAGAAAAATATCTGCAAACTTTTAAACATCTATATTGACTACTGCTATTAAAACAAACATGAGCAGCATTATTTCTTTAAGAAGTGTTGTAAGTTTCCACCCACCACACGAAACAGGTGTATGATGACGTAACCAACTAATAATCAGTTATTTGTTGACAACTAATTTTGTCATTGATTTTTGTCAACTACTGTGTATTTGTTGCAGCCTAGACATTAGTCTACCTTAGTTAGTCTAAATAAAAAGACTTTATAAGGAGCTTTGCAGTGTATTTGTATATCATTATTTGACAATTGAAGTTTTGTCCAAGCGTGTGTGGTTATGTCTGTGTATGTATGCATGCATTTGTGCAGCGGCAGGTGTGAGATGGCACGTGGAATAAAGGATTGGGATGAAAGGTTGAACGGGTTCCCCCAGGCAAAGTTGTAATCCATGCAGCTGTTGGCCATAATAGGGATTTGAAATGGTTTGCATTTATGCACATGGACATACGTTTGGATTTCTGCCATAGGGTGTTGTCTTGTTAGTTCTGCTTGGTTGCTTAAACTCAAAATAGTTTTTTTTTTCTCCTATGCTCAAGTCCAAAAGTAGTGTTTAAAATGAACATATGCAGTAGACATAAAAAGTATACGCACCCTTATAAAATGCAGCTTTTATTGTTTTCTTTTTAATATAAACAGAAATAACATAAATGCCTAACTAGTCCAATTGCTGATGCAATCCTCCAAAACAAATAATCGGAGACAAAATAAATACTTTATTTTAAGTAAAATAAAACCTACTCCTACTTCGGCTTGACTGCATGAATCTGGGCATTTCTCCCAGCTAATATTCTGTGGAAGCACCTTTTGCCTTTTATTACAGCATCAAGCATTTGTGAATAAGTCTCTAACTTCACAGACCTTGGAATTTTATCCCACTCGTCTTTGCCTAACCATTTCTGTCGAATTGTAATTTATGTCAAGTTCTTTTTAGACAAATCCAATTTTTGGTGGCCTGAGGTTTGGATTCCCACTGAACCACTCCGAAACTACTTCTTTTTTTTTTCCTAAAGTCGTGTCTTGGTTGATTTTGATGTGTACTTTGGGCCATTGTCATTTTTGGATGTGAAATTCCTCTTTATTTTTAGTTTTTTGACAGAGGACATAATGTTTTGCACCAAAATATCTTTGTATTTGGAGCTGTCATTTTACCTCCAAGTGGTTCTGCCCCAAATGAAAAGAAGCAGCCACAAAGCATGATACCACCTCCACCAGGCTTTGCTGCTGTTATGATGTTCCTCGAATGATTCTTTGTATTTACTTTGCACCAAACACGCCTTTTCAAATTAAAGCTAGAAAGTTCTACCTTTTGTCTCATTAGATCATAGTGATTTTTCCCACATGCTTTGGGGTGACTGAATGAATTCCTTGGCATAATTTAGATGGGCTTGCATATCTTTCTTTTTTTTTTTTTTGTAAGAAATGGCTTCTGTCTTGCCACCCAATCCCACAACCAGATATGTGCAGAGCAGTGGAGATGATAGTCACATATAAGGAGTGACCAGTACCTCTCAGAAATTTCTGCAACTCTGAAGAAACCATCCGTGTTGCCAGTTGACCTCTTGGTAACCTCTCTGATAATCTTTGTCCTTATCCACTTATAAACTTTGGATGGTTGTCCCAATCTTTGCAATGTCTGTGTGCCACATTTTCTTATTAGTGGTTTTGACAGAGTTCCATCTTACATTCAGGGCCTTTAATGTTATTTTGTATCCCTCTCTTGATTGGTACCTTCTAACAACCAATGCAGTCTGAGTATTTTTTGTTTGTTTTTGTTTAACGTCAGGCTGTCCTTAATTCTTGTTTAATTTTTCTTTTTTTTGTTCCCTTTGATTTTTGTTTCTTAGAAGATTATGTTAAAAATGAAAGTTCTGACGTTTTGTGTTATTTCTTTATTTATGATTAAGAATCTTTAACTTTGTGAGGATGTGTTGACTTTTTATATCTGCTATACAGAGGACTGTGTAATTAAAGCATATTTTACACAAATTGTGGAATGAATCCTGACATTGCATGGTTAGGATGTTGAGCTTTTGTTGAAACTGTTTTTTATCATTTATCACAGTTCTGGGGGTTTACTTGCCTGCCATGATATTGTCTAGTCTTTTGTTCGCATGGATAAATTATATTGCCAAGAAAACTACAGTTTTCTTGGGTGATTATTATTTCAGTTCTTTCTCCAATTTTGGGCCATTTTGTTTCTAAGGACTGCAACTAATCATCACTTACAAATGTTCAGCTTGAAGTGCTGTCTTTGGGGTTTTGCATATGAATATATATATATACACTGGTTAACAGTTAAACTTAAAATGGTCACCAGGCTGACATCAGATGTTGCAAAACTGATTCCTGCAACAAAACTACAAGCAGCAACAAGCAAGTTATGCCAATTGCATAAAACAAGATTGTAAAGAAAGCAGGAAAAAGCGCCGGTAACGCATTGTTGGAGATGTTGTGTGTTTTGGGCTCAGGTCACGTCCAGTTTTTGAAGCTATTATGCTAGACTGCTTATTATGACTGATAAGGTAGTATTTAGAATTTCAGCATTTTATTATGACTTTACTTATTCATTTTGGACACCTCTGAAATGTACCAGAGGCTGGTGACACTGCACTTTGCTAACTTTGATTTTTAACCTTCTGGTATTTGTTTGTCTGGTGCCATATGAATAAATCCATCATGCGCAGACACTGTGCATGATGGATTTATTTAAAAAAAAAATTCTCAGTCCTCAATAAGCTTATTGCCTGTAGGAGTCAGACAAAACATCCAATACAATTTTTTTATTGGAGGTTAAACCTATGTAGGATTTGTCAATTCTTTTGAAGATTATTACAAATGTAACTTAACGGTCGCCTCAGTTTCATCTCTTTCAGGTGGCCTAAATTGGGAGTATGAAAAAGCCTGAAGTGTATTGTTTGACACACACACACACCATCAGTCATACTATGCAGTATCTTTCTAGAGTATCTCACAGATAATCTTGACTGTATTTTTATCTTTTTGTCCACAAGTATAAAATCATGCCATTAGCACAAACAGTTTTCCTCAGTAAAGTCCACACACGCATTTCTCCTGAGACTTCTTGTGTTGTTGTTGTTTTCTTTTTTCTTTTCATCTGTGTTAAGATCACGTATCTTTGGAGTTCCTCCATTTATCATACATCCAACCCTTTTGTGCTGTGCATTGACTTCTGCAGCCTTGCTGCACCAGTAGTTTTAGACCTCCAGATTTGTTTCAGGCTTGTTTTTGCCACATGTCCAATATTGTTCAATCTTTCTATCGATTCTTGAAGCTCATTGCTGAAGAGAGAACTCGTTAAATCAAATTGCTTAATGCTCCATTCTTAAAGAAGTAAAGAGGACGCTGTGAATTAAATAAATACTCTTTGTCACCAGTCTCTTTTGTGTGTGTGTGTGTGTGTGGACAGCAGAAAGTTAACTGAATTACCATGTAAAGGTAATGCTGAGAACTAGCTTGCTATTGCAATTGAATCACAACACCTGGTGGGTTTGGAAAATTTCATTTAAAATATTCCTTGGTCTTAACTGAAGATATTGTGCTGTCTCAAATAGTCACAAGAGGTGTGATGACTTAGTTAAATGTTTACAATGACATATTTCTTCTAAATTTTGACACTACCACAGCAGGGTAGTGCTCAATAAATTATTCATGTATTATAATTAAATACAGAGATGCTTTGTTTGTGAAAATTATTTTCATTTTCAGTGTGGTGCCATAACATTGTCACTTTAATTCAGTACCCCATGAGGTCTGCAACTGATGAGATGATTTTTGAGAGGAGGATAGAAAGGAAGGAAACCAGCAGAAAGAGAGAGAGAGAGAGGAAGATGCTGTCCCAAAGTGTATATTTCTGTCCTAGATCTAAAATAGCCCAGAGCTGGTTGGAGATCTTTACTGCAGGCAGTTCTGATTGTGTGGAAGGCTGCAGGATTTCATCAGAGATAACATGACTCTGCCTTTTCGTACTACGTACTGAAATACATTACATTTTATGATGGATTCGGGCACTCGTTGCAATAATCAGCCTGTAAGTGGACATGCACAGATTGATCTGCTGATGATCAGAATTGGCGAGTTTTCTGCTTGACTGGTGTAATGCACTGATCATTTTTTTTCCTTTTTTAAACAAAAGCTAAGATTGAATAAATTAAGCAGGTTGTGCACTCAATCAGCAGCCTCAGTTATCTTTCACTAGTATCACCCAAGCAATTACTCTGATTGTGAAAGCCTAAGATGACTAAACTGGGGGAAAGTGAAGTACCTGTGAAGTGCCTTTCTGTTGGAGTTTAAACACAGACTTCTGTTATTTAGAATGATACTGTTTTAGTGTCAGAGTTCTGAGAGGCAGATAGTTCTTGTCATCCAATGCCCCACCACGAGAAAATAACCATCAAGAAGATTAGTTTAATTATTGAAAATATTGTTAACTATTCAAAACCAAAACTCATGAGAAACCTTTGTTGCTTCAGATGTCTGTCTCATGATGCAACACTGGCTCACAGGCCAGGGCTCAGTCCCCAGTCCAATTTACTCCTGCTGTACTGTTTATCAATGTTGTGCACCCAGGCTTGGTCACCATATCTCTAGCTAAGAACTCTGTTACTGACCAAGTGATTTTTAAATTAAATTCTGCTTGTAAGGACTGACACTTTCACACATTTTGGGCAATGATCCCAATCTTTGGCATGTCTCGCGCACTAGCACCTGACATTTTAGCCATACAACTGTCATACATGGCTCTATGGTGTTTTTCTGTTTGTTTTTTACACGCTGGAACAAGTTTTGTAGTTTTACTCATTGTTATAAGTCAAATGGCAATGATCTAATGATAAAAAGTACATAAAAATTATACTCCCATTACTTCCTGCTGTTTATATCTGCGATGCTGAAGACTATGCAGGCCACTAGAAATGGTGTCACAAAGGCTACAATTTAAATTAGGTGTCACAAAGGCTACAATTTAAATTTCAACCAACCAGCAGACTTGTGACTAAAGCTAGGTGCATAAAGTGTTTTTTTTCCCCTAGCATTTCAATAACATTTCTTGTTTTATCTCTCACATTCAAACAACTCGATTCATTTAAAACAAGTATTGTCAGAAATTACTCAAGGATCATGCTTTTGTGTTTATGAAAACACAAACGCAGCTTCCTGCACACATCCTCTGAGGACAAGAAATTCTTTGGTACCAAAAACAGAACTCTTAATGTCAGTACAACTCTCTGTGAAAATGTACTCATTGAGTTTGATGTGAACATTTCCATTTCTACCTAAGCTAAAATTAAAGACTCACTATCAATACATTTCCAAACATTTCATGTCTAACCAGCTAGTAGAGCTTTAAGAAATAAAAACTGAAACATTATTCTTCCACAAAATTAGAAGTTGGTCTTTGTCAGTATCCAAGCAGTCTGCTGCTAACCTGTTAAAGTCGCTAGAAGGAGCAGTGCAACATCTGTTATTACTTTACTCATTGTGTGTGTATTCATGTGCTGCTCCCTTAAAAACAGTTTTAGCAACCAAAGGTCACCACCACTAGTCTGTTCTAACACTCGCAGCGCAATCATGTTACCAAAAATATAAACAATGTTTGGCTTTGGGCTGCACCAAACTCTACACACAAAAACCTAAACCATCCTCTTTGTTTCAGACTCACACACTTCAGAAAATATGAGTTTGAGTAGTAAATAACTACCGTTTATCACGTCAGAAGACTCCCGGGTTGCGAGCTGCTGCATCTCTGTAAGTTTTAAAACGAACTATTCCTGAACTAATTTTGAAGACTATCTGCAAATGTTTTTTCTAAATGTAGAGAGAGACTGAATTGAATATCTTTAAAAATATCTCATTAATAAAGTATGTTTCAACACAATCAAGTTTGATTTTATGTGAACTGAATAAAAATACCATCTCTGTAGGTTTTATAAAAAGCCATTCAGTTTTATTCTGTCTTATGCTGAATTGTGATAACGCCCACTGGTTTTGATGTGTTGCTTTAAAAGTAGATGCCTGGCGAGGTATTATATGTAGGAGGTTTGAGTCGGCGTGGGGGATGTGTTCAGTTATGTTCTTCAGAAATGGTCGGCTCTTTGTGTGTGTGTGGTTTATTCTTTGACATTTTTCCCCCTCCTCCTTTTATTACTTCCTCAGTTCCCCTTGGTATGAAGGGGTCTCCCTTTTTGAAGTCAAATCATTAGTAATATTTTCATTATTATGGGTAGTGCATTTATTTATATTCACATACACGTTCTTTGAAAAACTGAACATTAGGACAAACACCATTACCAGCTCTGTTAGCATGCACATTTGCAAGCTGTGCTTTTGTACTTGGACCTTGAGGCTATACCTTGTGAGTTGAGCCCAGATGAAGTCCCACTAATAGAGTTTAATCTTAACAAAGTTGTAAGAAAATAACTCGGGGTTAAGCTGGGGAGCTGGGCCTTCTTAATAATGTCAGTCAGCAGTGAATGAATCCTGGCTCTGTGTGTGAGATAGGAAGAGAGGATGTTAGAAAGCACTGCCTCTGAGTGTAATGGTCAATGATAAATCAATCAGAACAATTCCTGGATATGTGAAAAATGAAAGCAAATGATAGATTTGATACAATATTGACCAACTGGAGATGGACTGATACCCTTGTTTTTTTCAGTTCTAATTTTGATATTTACTTCCTGTTAACTAGTAATGATTTCGACATCAAAGTGGAGTTGTTGTTGGTTGGTCTTTTTAAACTGACACGGTGCGATAAATGCAAAAACTATTAGTAAAAACTTAAAGGTTTTAATTTGTATTGAAGTTTTTGATCGGTGGTGCCACTCCAATATCTGATTTGTGAATTCTGCTGGTTACGGCCCAGATACTGGTCCTGATTGGTCCTAATGTTATAACCGATATTAAATGGTTATCTATTTAGCTGTAAATTTACAATATTTCCCCCTGTTCTACTACTGATCCACTTTGTTAAATGTTTTATGCCAGATATTTAGTTACTAATCTGAGAAAAGTTGTCTGTGATCATCCTTGGTGGTCTACAACTCTTGTCTTACAGATCTCTGTGTTATCGTCTCTTGAGAGACACACACTTAAATTTTTCATTTTTGACCATTTTACAGTGTTTTAGCTAACGGCTAACTACTTCCTGTTGTTGTAATATGATTTTTATCACTTCTCATTTGAGGGACCAAATATATGCAGTTCTGTGTTGATACCCAATTTGAGTCCTCCTACAGTTTTTTTTTTTTTTTTTTTCCTTTGGTTTATGGTAACAACGTGACTAAACTTTCAAGAATAATCTGTGACTAATGAAACAGGGGTTACTCAGTTGTCGGTTACTCAGTTATTACTGGCATTTTTTAAAAATTCATTTCTAAAACACAACTTGTCAGTGGAAGTTGACTTGCGAGGTCCACATTCTGAGTAAAATGTTGTTTTGTCCTCTTTGTAAAATTAAAAAGAAAAAGAAGTTGAGTAGTTATCATCAAAGACAAAAGAAACGATCTCAAGTTTTAGTCTAGGGCTCTGTGAAAATGTGAATTAAAAAGGAATAAACAAATCAATGAAGAAAAGAACAAAAACAAAAAAAAGATGCATGCTCTCAAGACCCCCAGGAAAAAAGCCCGGAATGAAAGCAGTGATTTTTCTATTTGAAAAAAATGTCCTGGTAATAAGCTATCTACAGGTATTATCTGATGTCCACAGCCTCTTTTGGTTGTTTGTAATTTTCTGCCATTTTTCATCATTGCAGTTCCACAGACAACAATCAGAATAAATTTATTCTGCCCCAGAGCCTTGTTTTTGCTCTATGACAGAAACAAATACAAGCTAACACAGTCACCAATTTGATGGTCGTGGCCTGTGTAGCTGTCAGTGGATAAGTGAAAACACTTTACATCATACGAGCTGTTTCATCATCACCACAGCCAGAGCCCAGAGAAAGCAGCAGTCTTTTGATTAATGGAGGGTATAGTAGACTGCAGAAATCACTGCCGTCTTCAGAGTCAGAAGCGCTTATATCAAGGAGAGGAGAGAAAAGGCAAAGAACAGGGTTATGAGGTTGTCTGGGGAGCATAAGCATTAGCTGTAATGTTGGGAATAAAAGATCAGCCATTTAAAAACTACCAATTTTACATTTACCTGAAGTGCCCACAGTTCTGCATCTTTCTGTCAGACTGTGTTCATTTAAGTTTGTGCTTTAGCTTGAATATGTAGTAGTCTTTTTGCATTTGTAAGCAAGGGTGGATATGTTTTTGAGAGTTTTAAGCACTGAACAATATGGTGTACCACTTTTTTTTTTTTTTTCTACCATAGACCCCTTAAATTCATCCAGTAAATGGGAGAGACGTGTAAATTCATCTGCTCTTTCACTAAATAGATATGAGCTCTTCCTCACCCTCAGTACAGTGAATGATCTCTGCAGAAATAGTCTTAAGTGATTTGTCGAATAGAAGGCTTCCTAGTTTAAAAAAGGACCTTTTTATGAGTAGACACCTCCTCATCACCTCCCCCTTGTAAACAAAAGGTGCTATGCTCGAACACTCCCACTCATCACATGCATTTCTGCTGTCCTCTGTACCTCTCACACACACCCATTAGATGCTTTGTGGTGCACCTCTTGTTCTTATCCATTTGCTTTTCATCACCTTTTTCTGCACTCCAGCTCGGTAAAACGGATGAACACACCCATCTCTTCCTTCTCTATTCATGCACAGCTGTAATCGTGTATGTATGTGTTGGGAGGAAAAGACCCCGGGGTCAGTGCAGCCACCTGTCCATGTGTTAATGGGCTTTGTTGCCTCACTCTGTGTTGGATATCCATTTAAATATCTGTACTATTGCAGGACTTGCAGTCTTTCAGTTTAGCAGTCTGATTGGTTGAGGTGTACTTCTGTTAATAACTTGTCACGGTCCAGATGTTCTATATTGAATATAATGTGAGAGCTGTTTTGATCACTACCAATGACTGATCATTTGTATTGCTTATGATTATTATTTTCATTAGTAGAGACCATTTTTATTATGTGATGTTGCAGTTTACATTGGGTCCAGGTCTGTTTGGCTGTACATTACCGAAAATATCTGCTTTTCTATGTTCTTCAAACATTATTGTCTGCAGCGGAGATGACAAGATAAACATTGTGAGGTTTCTTAATAGTAGTAGTAGTTTGCAAGTTAATGATCTGTGGACGGTATGGTTCAGTGTTGCTATGTACAGTTTTTGTCTTGATAAAATGAAAATTACAAAAGAAATGAAAGTAAGAAATTTCAATCAGGCTAGAGTGTTTCATAGCTGTCAAATCTGCCTGACATTGACAAAATAATGATAGCCATCCCTAGCTCAAATACATGCTTTCAATAAAGATAGAGCTGTCTGTATTTCCCACTGAATTCCCTTGTGCCTTTTATATTGATTTAGGAAACACAAAAAAATCTTCTATACATGAGCATTTTCTGAGTACCAATAATTTGTATCCTGGTGCTTCCTGAACTACAATAAAGCATTAGTACATAAACCTGAAAAGATGTGAAGCAAGCTGACTTTGCCACACAAACCAAAAAAATGTTTTTAAAATTGTTTATTATTATCATTGATTTATTTTACAATTCTGAATCTTTTGAATGGATCAACATTTGAGGAGTCACAAAGTAGAAAGATCTCAGTTGTGCCTCTTTTAGCTCAGTGGGTCCCCCCATAGGCTTAAAGCTGAAGTGTCTTTATGATTCAGTCCAGGATTTAATCTTGTTTGCTCAATTTCTCAGTTTTCTCTTCTATTATTACTTTCTTGAGTCTTTTAGCTGTCTCTGTCATAATGTCCTCTGCAGCTCAGCGAGCTACTTTCATTGTTGTGGATGTGTGACTTGGTACCCTAAAGCCGTATGCCGGTGCTGCAAGAGACAACTGGGACAAGATCCCAAAGGCTGGAGCTGATAGTAGAGACAGGAAACCGCAAAAGTTAGATGATGCTTCCTAAAAATAGTCAAATATTCATCCAAATGAATTTGAAACTGATATATTAACATGGGAAGAACTCTGTTGTGCTGCTCTAAACATCAGTGAGTTGGCATTGTTGTTGAGTCTTTTTAGTAAGCTTAAGTCAAGCTCAAAGTGCAGCTGTCCAGGAGTACAGCGTAACGCAGCTGTGACGTCTGTCTGGTCTCCTTCTGGTGTTATATTATATAGACAAAGCTGTGCTTTGTCTATATATTTGTGCTAATGGACTCTTTGTCATGAATCAGAGGTTTTTCAAATGTATTGTGTGTGTATTCTGTTAAAGTGATTTCTGCCTGGAATGTTATAAAACTCAAATATCAGCTAACATATAGAGGCACTTATTTTTTGGGTGGAAAGAGCTAATAAATTAAACAAAGAACAGCCGCAGTGAGGAATGAAAGGTGGGTAGCTGAGCAGAGCTGAGGCTTGTTTTCCAACAATAGGTTAATCAGTTCCTTTGAGACTTTCTTCTGCTGTGTAGTTTACCAGAGCTCACATATCAACATTTTTTTTGTTTTACACACACGCACACACAGGCTCATATTTTAGGGCATCTATTTTTTTGGGAAATTATACACAATGACTGAAAAGCGATCTCACCCACGTGTTTGTGCTTGCATTTGTGTGTTGGTGTTGTTGGCCGTTTTAACATAGATGTTCTTGGAGAAAGCTTTGAAATGCTTCCTTTTTTAATTCAAAGTGTCACATGTACCCCTTTTGGCATCATCACCAATCTACAGGATATGCCCACAAGTAGTGACACTCAGACATTAATCGTGTAAAGGGTTTGTTCGTGTCGCTCATTAACTGACCGTGAAGCACAAGCTAAGGGTGGATCAGTTTCTGTTTAATTTGGAACATCTCTTTGTGCAATCCAACCATACATTTCAAAAACATATTATCAGGAAACGCAACTGGCCGATGTTAAATGGAAGGGTGAAGTGTGACGTTAAGAGGACTTGACGGAAAATATTTGGCACGCTCCTGTACATGGCAGAGCCACGCTCACAGCCAGGCAGAGCAAGCCCGACCATCAAAACCAGTCCCATTTGTCTGAGACACTTCAGTAAAAAAATCAACCTTACGACACACATGAATCACATGCACCTTTCTTCTCTTTGTTTCTTTTACCGCAGCTGTGCTCTGTTTTTGCAACACGCTTTTGGTTCTGGCTCATGTGCGTCCTGAGTCATGCTTATTCGTGGCTTTGTGCAAAACTCCTTTTGGTACTGTAGTTTTCTCTCTGTTGTTTTTGCTGTACGTCACATGCCTGCTCACTTGGTTTTTGTGCTTTTTTTTTTTTTTTTTTCTCCCCATGGGCTAAATTGATGTTTTCTACCTTTATTGGTTGTTGTGCAGCACATCACATGTTTATACAAATTCATACTCATGCCTCATGCTCACTTGGATGCACACATCTTGCACCCCTAGAAACACTTCATTTAAACACTTAAACAACTCTTAATTGCTCTATTGGAGGACAAAGATGCAGCATTTACTTGAAACGGTCACCCAGACACGCTTTTCCCTGCTGCTACCACTAACCATTTACTGTTGCACTGGTGCTTGCTTTTTTTGCTGTTTCTTTATTTCATTTTATTTTACTTTTTCTATATTTTTCTGTGTTCATTGTAATCATGACCTCTCGCTGTTTTAATTTCAGATTTGCATATCCACTTCCACTCCTTCCTCATTTGCATACAGCAAGAATGGCGAGCGGGCATCCCACAGAAAAATTCAGTTTCATGTATCAACCAGACACGCACAAGAGGTACGGGGCACGCATGCACACACACTTATACACGCACTTTCACATGCCCGTGTTCCTAATGGCCAGGTAAGTTAAAAATAATTGAAGTGTCGGCGTCTTTTCCTCTGTACGGTGGAGAAAAACGGCTTACGGGATGTGCAGAATAAATGGCTTTGTTACAAGGCACCTTCACCCCACCTGAATTCATTCTTTGCCGCTCTTTTGTTCAGTCTTTCTGTGGAAACATGGGCGATAATTTTTGGCCTGCCTTTGTTGTTGCAGTAGTTGAAAATGAAGCAAATTTGGCAAGGCACACAGGAGAAATTTTTTTTTTTTTTTTTTTTTTTTTGATGGATCCATCTCTTCTTGTGCTTTTCTGTCAGTATTTGGGCCTGTTGTTACTCCAACAGCCTGTGTCTTCGAGAACATTCATATATTGATCCTATTTGAAGGCGGTTGGTTCACAGCATTTTATTTTATTTATCTTTTTTTGTTGTTGTTGCATGCCTGCAGAATTTGTAAGCTGAATGTGTCCTTAACAGTCTGAGGGATTAACGTGTGATGTGTGCTTGATGATAATACAGATTTTCCTTCAGCGGCCAATAGCTTAGCTTTCTTGGCCCTCTGTTTTCCTTTTACTCTCTGTTAACCCCCTCCCTTCATTTCCACCCACTTTCTGTGTGTTTTAGTAAGAACAGGTTATCTTCAGCCATGAATCCAGTCTACAGTCCTGTTCAACCCGGCACCCCATATGGAAATCCCAAGAACATGGCCTTTACAGGTAAGACCAATGTACAAGTCAGCAAAGACATGTCCAAGAGATGGATCAAAAATATTCATTATATCAAAGCCATTATTAGAAGCTGCTAGTTCTTTAATTTTACTTAATAAAAATGGTTGACTAATAAATTAGAAGAGGGGACTGAAAACCATGTCCATAACTGTTCGTCTGTCTCAGGAAGGTGAATTAATTTAAAGCCACTAGTGCAAAGTATCTGCAGAAGAGTCTTATTTTAAACAAAATAAGGGTGCTGCAGCACAAGAAAACGTTTACAGAAATGCTTCAGAAAAATCAAAATGACTTGGTAGATGCAGTGAAGTAAAGTACTTGGGTTGTGTAAGGAGAAGGATGGAGGATGTGGGACAAAGGAAGGCAGGAGATAAAAGACAGAGTTGACTAAGATTAGGAACATCCTTTCTGGACTCGGGCGAGAACAGCATTGTTTCCTTGCCAGAAACGGCAAAATTTATAGATTTGGCCAAACTGTATGGTGGATGGTCAGGCAGCACTGGAAGCCTCCTTCCTGTTTTTAGAAGAGAATATATCTTTCCCTCTTATGAGAGACAGCTTTTTGTTTCAGTTCCAACCATACTCTCCCATGAAATCAGATGAAGTTAGATTACACCTGAGAATTAGTGAGAAACTGCAGCTGTCACATACGAGTCTGCAGAAACTGACAAGTTCGCCTGGTGAATTGTAGAGTGCATATCCCTAGGGAAGGAGAGTTTTGAAGCTAGTCTTTAAGTAAGGTTACCTTTTAAAACCCCCAGGTTGCTGTGTAAGCTTAGTCTTGGTGTTGTTGACTCAGATGCTCATTCCCTTTGTACACATGGATGTCAGTGCTGGCCTTCAGTTAAGCCATCCAAGCAGAAAATTGAGTACAAAAGAACTACATACAAAAGCACACTGTTTTCCATTTCCTGACCCTTGATAGTCATCGGTACAAATGCTAAACAATGTATGTTACATCCTGCTGAAGATTCACTGACCTTGAAAACCCCACAGTTCGTGTTCTGAGAGGTTCAGGGCAACTCGGGTCGAGCGATTGGATGCATTAAGTAAAAACATTTCATTGAGTTAAAAAAAAAAAACTGCACTCTTCAAACTAAGTCTTATCAAAAAAATACCCCACAGTTCATCACACAGTTCAGTAATGTGATAACATTATGTTGGTTGATCCCACATGCGGCTAACTGTTAAAAAATTAGTTTGCAGTTTGTCATCAATTCCACAAGCTGATCATCCACAAGCATTCCCAGACTTGTTTCCCTAAAAGCAAAAAAGACCTGTCAGCTTTTAAGGGAAATCCTATTTTTGTAGGGAGTATTTTAACTATTGTCCCTGTAACTCTGTTTGAAAAGGCAAGGGGACAGTTGAAACTGAAAGGCAAGGCTGCTGCGAAAAAACGCGATTTTATATTAGTAAGCAGATGTTTTGCTCACAATTTGGATCTATACTAGGCTAACGTTATTTTGCCACAGTGCTGCTTGATATTTTAGCAGCTGTTAATTATTACCAGTTTGGAGTTTTTTCTCCTTAATGAGTCAGAGTTCACCACAGCATGCTGGCGCAGTGATCAGCACTGTTGCCTCACAGCTAGAAGGTTTCCAGTTCAGGGTGGGGGATTTCTGCGTGGAGTGTATGTATTCTCCTCATGCTTGCATGGGTTAGGTTGATAATTATTTTCATCCCTGAATTCTTTAGTTTCTAAATCACTTGATCAGTTCAGTTGGATATTGTAAAAATGTTTCCCAGAGCTAAGAGGCACATTATCACATTACCATTTTTGTCTTTAAAATAATGCTCTGTCTATCCAGAATGCAAAGAAAAAGAATTAATCAAGCAGGAGCAGAAATCACTCCAAATGGACCAGATTTTGACAGTGTTTAACCCAATGTTGCTCAAACCCGTTGTGCACGGTTGCCATCTCCTCTGCAGCGTCTGCAGATATTTAAGGAATCTTTTTGCAGACTGTGAATCAGCTTTCGGTAGCTAAATGTAGATTCAGCAAAGGCTCTGGGCTGCAGAACAGATCATCTGTGAGACTCTCTGACCATAATAACAAACAGTGAGAACATCACTTCTCTCTAATTTATTCATCTTCCTTTTTACTGCGTCTTTCTCCCTTCTTCCTTTCAGTCATTCTTTGAACTTCCTAGCAACGCCAGAGAAATCTTTTTCTGAAGTCAGATTGTCTTTGTTTCACAGACTTTTGATTTTCAGTGCACAAGTGCGTGTGGATGTGTGTGTTTGTGTTCCTCCCCGCGTGTTCTGCATGCATTGCTAATGTTTTTGAATTTATCTCCTCCCACAGCATATTGGCAGGTGTGTCTTGTCTGCCAAATTGGTGCGTGTAAGATGATTTCGGCCGACTGTGTTATTGGTGCAGCCATTTTTCTAATGAGCACCATCTGTTCGCACCCTGCCTTACCTTTTAGCGTGTCTGTGTATGTATTTGTTGGTTGTCCCATCTGCTCCGTTAGGTATAGTTTGTAACACTTAGGGTCTCACTTGTTAACCTCTTCCAGGCTATCCAGGAGGTTATCCCGCCACGGCTCCCACCTATACACCCAACCTTTATCAAACAGGCAGTCCTGGATATCCACCAGGTGAGATTCAACACACACACACACACATACTCAGTGACTTTCTGGTGCATATAAAAGCACACTGCTTTAACAGGAAAGTTATCACTTTTTATTAATAAGCTACAATATGTTTTTTTGTGTTTGTTTCATTTTGTTTTTTCTTTTTTTTTCATGTAGATTTGGTACTGTGAAACACAGAAGTGGATAAAGAATTTTTCCTCTGTTTAACACCTGGAGTGGCATTTACAGTTTACAGGCCTAAATTAGATAAGAATTATGACACCATGAAAAATGTAATTTTTAAAAAAAGAGATTCTTACATTTAATTTTACATCTTTGCAGATAGCATGAATCTAATATATTTAATGGTTTTGTTTTTTCTTTTTTTTTAAATCAGCCTCATTCCATTTGTTCATACACATCCATTTTAGCATTTTAGGCCTACAGCATATTCCTAAAAGTTAGCATAAAGTCAATTATATGACAAGGAGGTGAAATTTAAAAAAAAAAAAAGTTTCTTAAGCAGGTACACAGAGGATTATGTTGATGGTTTGGTACAAAAGCAGTAATCAATCAAAGTCAGAGTATCAAATGTGTCAGAAAATGGTTGTGCTACTACAGTGCATTTTAAGTGTTCTGAAAGATTACAACATTATGAAAGTTTTACTGTCCCAATATTTCTAAATATGACATTGACATTTATTATTAATAATTTTCAAAAATGTTCCCCTGGTGAGTAATAACTCCATCGACAGTGAAAAGCAGCTGAGAAATGTGGTGGTCTGAAATGAAATTTGCTATTAAGCTTAAGTCTGGCCTACAAGTTGTTGATCGAATTATACTCTTGACATTTTAATTTCATGTCAATAAGATCCATTACAGCTGCTGGTCTGTATCATTGCCTAGTGATGCATAAACTTTATGCATTTGTTATGCACACTTAACCTAAGCAAACCGTTTCCCTACATACTTAATAATTGTCCAAGTCATGGGTGAGTGTACAGCTTTGTATTAAATCAAACATTGCTGTGAAAACTGAAGTACTGTTGCCATTGCTCATTCAGTCAGAAGGTAGATTGAAACCTCAAGCCAATATGGATTAAATGGTGTTCTCAGCCCGGAGCCATTAAGGGTGGAGGAGTGGGAAACTGGCCAGTAACATCTGCCAGTGGCTGTATAGCAGCAGATATGTCTGCTGGGCTTCAGTTCCTGCTTCCTAAAGCAGATGTGATCAGGTCGTTTCAGTCGTGCTGTCCAAGACTGTTTGTTTATGATCATCAAACATAACAGTCAAACTGTTTGAACGCAACTTTTTTATAATCCACTTTATGTAGAAGATTTCTGACACAGGGCATTTTTTAAGTATATACTATTGATGGCAGTTTTAGGAGGCTGCAGAGAGGGGAGCTGGTACCATCCTAACCTGCATATAAGATAAGGGTTTTGTTTTGTTTGGTTTTCTCGTTTGACTACATATCAAAAAGTAGGTTGTCCTTTATTAGGGGTCGAGACTTTTAATCACCTCGGTCATTACATCCAGAGCACAGAGAGAGCCAGCAGCCTGAATGCGCTCTTTACAATTAGAGCTTAGAAAATAACACCATCACAGCCCCAGAGGGTTTGTGAGACAGAGGAAAAACCTGTGACGTCCCAAAGCTCAATGAGTGAGGCAACGAATGAGATGAAGTTTTGGTGTTCATTTTTAGATGATGGGGATAAACACTACAGAGTCGCCAAACAACTGCATAAAATATGGCATCAGTCAGCATAATGCACGGCGGTGGCAAGTCTAACAAGATCCCCTTAAAAAGACACGGTGTAATTTAATAAAACAAAAAAACTATGGTCGCCTCCATGAGACTGAGCGGAGTATGTGTCTGGAAAGGGGAAAAAAAGATCATTTGAGCCATTAGGCTACTTGAAAGGCTTGGAAAGTGCCAGAGTTGAACACACCCATCACAGAGTTTAAATTTGGTCTCATCTGGTGCAGATGAATGTTGCGGCTTAACGGACCGTGTTTGTGGTCCGAGACAAATCTGGCCAGGGACACATCAAGTATTTTTTTTCTAACCAAGGGACCACATTTCTCAGTCCAACGACCTTGCACACAGTCCCTTTTTGATAATGTGTATATACATTTACAAAGCTTGGACAGTAAGGCTCCCTACCAATTTCATATTCATCGTTATTGAATACATATTGTTTAGCACATGCAGAGATTGTCAATTGAAGCTGCTTTATTTTCATAACTGTCAATTTCTGAAAAAGAAGTGATACCTAAATCAAAATTTAGGTCAAGATGGAATAAATGTAGTGAACATAACATTAAATCCTTTACATATGTGACTATTAAATTATACTTGGATTGTTTTGGAACATAACATTTTTTTTGGAAAGCATGTGTGACTGTATTTCACTGCAAAGGTGAAAATGGCTGCCTTAATTGTTTCCTGTTCTCGTAAATGTTTGTAACAAAGACAGTAGAGAGGGGGTTTTGGGATTTCATTTGTGCTCCTGAAGCAGCCTCTCCTCGTTCGTTTTTTTTATCTTTTGGAGTCAAACAAAATATCAGCTCTGCTTTGGCAAAGCTTTGTCTGCTTTGCTCCAACAGATGCCTGAACCCCTTTGTTGAGGCTGCATCATTGTTGTTGTTACTTCCTTGCAAGTTTCTTTGTCTGCATTCCACGATGCTTAATATATGATATCATTGAAATTATTAGATTTTTACTAGACATCCTGTGCAAGAGATGAATCACCTGAAGAAGCCAGCTGTATCCTGATCAGAAACGTGTCTTGGTCGTTATTTCTCAAGGCCATTGACTGGCTGTTTTCTATCAGCAGGGCTTTTTGTGTATTTGTCACATACCATTGTCCTCTGCTACCCTGCATGCATGTTGGAGCAGAGAGTGACTGCGTGAGCATGTGTGCACACACATACTCACACACACACACACACACACACACACAAGCATGCAGACTTTTGGCCACAGAGCAGCTCCAGCATCTCTTTGTTCCCTTGTCCTTGTGTGAGAGAAGGGCTTTCATTAGCTCTGTGGCAGCTAGCTTCTAGCTTGTTTGACCTTCAGTCTCCTCCAGGTGGCCACTCGGCGGTATTGCAACCTGGAGGACAGAACACGTGTACGCCATAGTCAGAGCCAGACCTCTTCACAGTCTTCCAGCTTCACACTTTTCCTTAAAATTATGTTCTGTTAAAGGTGGATATTGTGTAGAAGCGAATGTTTAAAATCCTCTGTGGTTTTCTGCTGCTTTACTATTAATAATCTACCACATTTTTAAAAAAATACTTAATTTATGAGTACAATACAGCTTCTCTTCCCTCTTCCATGTAAAATGCTAAGATACTATGCATTTTAAAGCTTTTCAGACAATTGGTTTTGCTGTTTTTGAGGCTGAAATCTACTTGAAAGATGACCCAAGTCCCCATCTGCTGGACTTAAAGGGAAATGCAAAAATTAAAATGCAGAGCCCTCCACTGATACAAATGTTTTTTGTTTTTTGGGGGGGTATACACCTGGCTACTATTTGCTCCACATCTTAAATTTTAGTATTCCTTAAACTCTATATTTGCTGATAAGAAATGGATCTTATCGCATCATTTTTATCTGTCAAACAGGATGGAAACAGCATCAAACTATTAGTTGATGGTTTTTGTTCATATATGATATCCAGCTAATTTTCAGCTCTGAGTTTGTATTTTAAAACACAGTGAAAGCATGGGTTGTAGTTGGGATAAAGGAGTTTTAATTAGCTTGCAACAAAATGAGGTGCATTCGTGTGAGAGAGGAATACCTTGTAGTGAAAAGCTGTAGATGATAATCACCTGACTCTGCAGTTCTACTCAGGTCCCCAGAGTGTTTCAGTGTCTGATCTGCAGTTAAGTTGTTCTCTCAGGACTTGAAGAATAAATTTGATCCAACAAAAGCATAGACTTTAGGCTTAAAACCCAAAATGGATGCCACTTTGCTGTTATGACCACTGTATGTAAAAATTAAGCAAATGGATAACAAGTTACCCATATCCAATTTAAAATTCAAAAAGCCAGTAACAAACCCAGTTACCCCAAAAGACAAAGAAATACTCGTACTTAAGTAATCTCATTTAAGAGTTGCTGAGTCAATATATCTTTTTAAAATCTTTTTTTCTTCTTCCTTTGTGTTTTTAGGATATACCCCGGCGGGAACCCCATACAAAGTGCCCCCCACTCAGTCAAACGGAGCACCTCCTCCCTACACCCCTACCCCCTCCCCATACCCGACAGCTATGTACCCCATCCGCAGTGCCTACCCTCAGCAGAACATTTATGCACAGGTAAGGTTTTCAGAAGGAGCCTGTCCTGGTGCTGCGGCTATTTCGGTGTAATTGCTTTGGGTTTCCTGGTTGATAATGTGACATTACTGTGTAATTAGGTAATGTAATTTGACCAGTCCGACACCAGATATGATGCAGTTTTAGCAGATGTTTCCTGAATTTCTGCTTTGAACTAATTGCTCACAAATAGGAAACTGAACCTGAGATGATTTCTGTTTTGGAGTTCAGAAGATGACTTTGGTAATCTTATTCAGCAAGAGCCTGAAAAACCTAAACGAATCAAAAAGTTGAAGAGAAATTGAGCATATTTTTGGATCTTCACAGAAGAAGTGTCTATATTACATTTTTGGTTAGTTTGCACACATTAGACACAAGATGCATCAGTTCATTGTGCAGTAACTCAGTGTGACAAGTGCAGTGGGAGAACAAGAAATGGAAAAACACAAGACAGACAAAACGCACGTCTACAAAGTATTGAGTCCTGAGTATTTTCTGTCTCTGTGTTGATCTTCAAGCAGAAAACCGCTGTAAAAGCATCCTCCCCTGAGACTTGGTTGATAAAAACAGTTAAATTGCATAATGAGCCTCAGTAACTGTGTGTCCAGACGCGTCCACAGTTTAAGACCACTCGTGTGTTTTCTCCTTACAGGGAGCATACTATACCCAACCAGTGTATGCGGCTCAGCCACATGTGATCCATCACACCACTGTGGTGCAGCCCAACAGCATCCCCTCCACAGCCCTCTATCCTGCCCCCGTCCCCGTTCCTGCTCCTCGCAACAACGGCATGGCTGCCATGGGGATGGTAGCCGGGACAACCATGGCCATGAGCGCAGGTTGGACAGTTATTCCTTCCGTGTTGTTTTGAAGCACTTGGTTATTATTTCTTTTCTGTCATCTCTACTTTTATAAACTATTTATTTATGCTTATGAAAGTACCTAACTTGAATGTTAAAAGGAGGATTTTGTGGAGATTTAAAGTGTTAGTAGGTAATTTGGATTACTAAAGTCTCGGAGTATCAGTTTATGATCGATGTTCTTGTGTAAAATGCTTAGGGACTCTGTTGACAACGCCCCAGCACCCTCCAATTGGAGCACACCCAGTTACTGTGCCAACCTACAGGCCTCAAGGGACACCTGGTTACAGCTACGTACCGCCTCACTGGTAGAGCTCACCCATCACGTGAGTGTCCTCCCTCCTGCTGTTTTCTTGTTTCCACTTTGAGATGTTCCTTCCCGCCCCAGTCTTCCATCTGTTCCCTGCTCCTTCCTCACTCGTTTCTTTTTCATTCCTCTCTTTGTTCCCCTGTCTCTCTTGACTTGAACAAACTGTGCAGCCTCACATTTGTTTTCCCTGTTTTCCTCAGAGGCGGTCTTAAATCAATCACCCATGTGTGCCTCTGCTCTTCTTTCCCACCAGATCTGGAGTCCACCATCGTATGCAACTGCTTAAATCTTACATGTGCTCCCAGCGGTAACCATGGGAACTCGGCACCTGTCTGCAAGAACAAAAACTAAAGTGCAACAGCCACTTTACTATTATTATTATTATGCGACATTCTCTAATGTTTTTACAAAAGCTGCTTTTTTTTTTTCTGTTCATATGCCAACCAGTCATTACCTTCTTTTGTATGGTTGTTTTGAGTTTCCTCATTTACTTCTGCTGTGGATGTCATTGGAACTCCAGAAGGACTCTTGACCAGTCACAGATGTGTGATCTGTCCTGTTTCTGTGTTGTGCTGGTGTGTTTGGTCCTTCCTGCTGCTGTGCTCAGTTGGCTGGAAAATATCGGGCACTTACTCTTCATCATCATCTCCATCAGTGTCTACAAAGACTATTGACTAATGCTGCCAAATTTTCTAACAACTAGATATCAGCACAGGGTTTTAACACATTGGGATTCTTTTTTTCTTTTTCTTTTTTTTTGGTTTTTAAATGTTCTTTTTTACCTCAACTGATTTACTTCATCTTTTCCTGCTTTGCCTGCCTTTTGTTTTTCCTTCCTCTTCATCATTTTCCACATGATTTTGTTTTATTTCTTTTCATTTCAGTTTGATCTCGGTCGTCTTCCAGCGTGTAGCTGTCTGTCCGACAGTCAGTACGTCATCCTTGTTGTCACGTCTTTACGTGAGTGAGAGTCAGTGCTGTGAGCACTTACTGACCCCTTCCCTTTGTGCTGCGTGTCTTAACATTGTCTACATTAGTGTCGTACCTAGTACACACTAAAGAAAAGAATCACCTTCTTCATGCTACATACTATGCAGGCTGGTATATTGTGACACTCAAAATCTTAATCTAGCTCGGAACATTTCAAGGTTGTTTGGGTCATTTCAGCGATTTCTTTTTTCTTTTTTTTTGTAATGGGGTCGGTGTAGGTCAGTACATTTAGAAACTGTAAAAATGTTAATACTAAAAGTGTCAACAGCACAGGTGGTCGAGCACACTTATCCACACACACATAAACACACAGGGGCTCCTGTGGCGCATCCAGAAAACACACCTTCACTTAGTGGCACTTATTGTACAGTATCTCCAGTTGCGACACATTAACACACACTTGCAAACGAGCAGACACGTGCGAGGATATCCGGGGGTGTGCATGGCAGACACGGCCTGCAGAGGAGTTTAAAGGGATTGCGTTGGCATGAAGAGAGGAGAG
Organism: Zenarchopterus dispar; assembly: GCA_028564865.1. NCBI lineage: Eukaryota > Metazoa > Chordata > Actinopteri > Beloniformes > Zenarchopteridae > Zenarchopterus > Zenarchopterus dispar. Next base: position 12,434,018 of record JAOWBL010000005.1, on the reverse strand, counting down.
CAGGGAGAGCAGACGGCAAGGAAAGAGGAGGAGGAGGGGGGATGCTCACAGGCTGTCATTTCATTTCAAGGTACAAGACATTTGAGTTTGTGACATTTTACCTGCAAGGGACTGCACAAACAGCTATTTTTGCACTGTATTGTACATTGATTTTAGTTTCTTTATTAGCTGTGATCATATAATCTCTTCCTCCTCCTTCCTTTATCCAGGCGAGGACTAATGACTAAACTCACAACTCGTGAGAAAGCCAGGCCACTGAGGTTCCAGTTAATAATGACATTTTCAAATAAATCTGCTGATGGATTAGATTCGAGGTTGTTGCCTAGAGCTGACTGATGGAGGAGAAATTACATCACAGTATCTGATCTTTGATGCAGTGACACTAATAATACATAGTAAACTTGGATTTACATCAGCATTATGACACTGTTGTGATTGTGCCAGAGTAAATTAATGAGGCTCTATTTCACTAATGTAATGATCTAAGTGGGTTTTTTTTTTAAAAAAAAAAAAAAAAAAAAAAGCTCATTTGCTTTTTTTGCAATATTTTTCTATGTTCAGACATATTGGGCTTTAAAGCATGACGACCCATCTTAATCAATTGCTTGTTTAATGGTCCTCGCCTGGAGAAGATTTTGGTGTCGGGTGATAGAAGAGGTGGTGGGACTTGATATTTAATTGAGGCCTGTGGCATTTTTCAGTAGTTATAAAATTAAAAAAAAAAAAAAAAACAAGACTCTGATCACAAGTGTGACCTGTAGAGTACGGATTGGTATTTCAAAAGCATCTTCTGCACAGGTATGTGGGTGAAGTGGTTTGATTATTGCAATAAAATATGAGGTAGCACCTCTAGCTGTTAACATAAAGTAATTATTTTATCAGCCTTTGGAATTGATTTTTAAAATGCTTATTGTTGTAATCTCTAAATATGGATTCAAGACTGCTTATTCAGTCTCCATCCAGTAATAACTGCTAAGAAGGGTAGAACATATCAGCTGTTTGAGTCTGGAGCAACATTGTGAGGAAATATTGTACAACATAAGATTTAAAAAGAAAAAGAAAAAAAAACTTGACTATACTATAATTTAATGCTAAGTAAGAGGTACTTAGGCTAGGTAGTGAAAAATGGAGGAAGAAGCAATTTATATCATAAAATAAATCAATAAGGTCGAGTGTTTGAGGTATTCTTAGTCCAAATGTTTGTACACTTGTAGGTTAATTATCAAGAAACTATTGCATCATGCCGCTGTCGGAGGAAAACCACATATATGAGTCCTGGTTTTAAAAAAAAAAAAAAAGCTTGTTTTCTTCATATAAATTCAAGATGAGAGCTCGAGAGCCATTAAAAAGTGCCCACCTTGTAAGGATCTTGTATATTTTAAATTGATGCCAGTTAAAACAGGGGAGGAAAAAAAAAATAAAACTGGATTTTCTTGCGACAGCTGTAATGTTACTCTACATTAGGATTATTTAACCAACCACTACATTTGTCAGTATTTTTCAATTAAAACATCCTGTTTTCTCCTTTCCTCTGGATCAGTTGAGCATCTTGGGTATACATAATATTCAGGTGTATTTCACTATAACATTGGGTTTCTAAGTTTGAAAAAAATGCAGTATATTTATAAAGCAAGTGGTACAGTAATGTATTTCTAGCTAAGCATGGTTGCATCAGTGTGGCAGCTACTGTTTGTGCTTTTAATATTTTTTTTCCTTTTTCCCTGAACTCTTTCTGCATCTCTGTCCTCTACATATCTGTCACGATGAGGGGAGAAGTTAAACTGTAAATAATGTTAGGACGTGTGGAATTTACCACCTAATTCCCCAGGTTTTATGATCGTTTCGTGAATTTACAGATGTAGAGGGAAGTAGAGGATGGATGACAGAACTGAAATGGATGATTTCTTTTCATTGAATCAGACAGGCTGCCGTGAAGCCTTCGGTAAACCAACTTTCCTGTCCATTTCCGTTTTGGGGCCACAAAGATGCGTTAAATGACGCTTTGGAAACCCCCAGCCTCCACCCCCTTTTGTTCTGTGCCATATTTCACCAATTGTTGTTCAGTAAATATTAGTTTCTTCTCCTAAATAACTGGTGAGCTTCGAGTCCTTGTTAATGTCTAGCTTCCTGTGAATCTGTGTTTTCCTGTTGCTGTCCTTTTTCTCACGTCGTTGACGCATATTACCTGTTTGACTTGTATCTCTTACTATATCTTGCGTTTTTATCCTGTTTTCACTTCATGCCATTTTGCATCCCTTCAAGCATCTTGTTTTTTTGTTTTTTTTTTAACTTTTGGGGATCCAAAATGACGTCACATCATCTCTACTATCCCCATTCCTCCTCCATTTTTTTTAAAAACTGATTTTAGCTTTCTTTTCTTCTAACTTGTGTTTTTGGCATTATCTGCTATCGGTCTGATCTTTGCCACCCTCGCCACCCCATCTGAACAGCAGTCATACTGAAAAATATCATGTACATGAAATTTGTTATTGATGGTGGTAATCTAGTGCAGTTTATGGCCTTTCTGATGTACCACTGACCCTTTTCAAACTGTAGGTGTCGTCAGTGACCAAGTCTGGAAGCGGCATCAATACAGTTTATGGCTTTGAGCCTAAATTATTAATAAAGCAATCATTAGTGTCATTTACATTGAAGAATTGGATGCCACATTTTGAGCACTCGGATAATTTGGTGGACCATAGGCTTTTTTTCTTTCTTTCTTTTTTAAATTAAGTAGTTGCATTTCTGGGGCATTTTTCAGAAATACCTTTTTACACACAGGACTCCAGATGGGGTCTTACTTGTTCTTGTAGGAGGAGTTAACTGGGCGGTGGACCAATGCTCCTAAACTGTAATTCAGTTTTAATTCGGAGGCTCAGCAGAGAGGCAGACCCACCAAAATGTGGAAGATTTGAAAGTCAGAAGCAGTCCCAAAGAGCAGGATTGTTTTTCAGGATGGTTTAACCGCCTCTTCATTTCACTCCATTCCTTGCCTCATTTGTTTCAATTTGCACTTAATTGAAAGTTGAACACTTTTGTGTTCGGGGAGGGGGGAGGTTGGAGTGCAGAGTTGTCTTAATCATGAAACTTGTATTATCTTTTCTTCTTTATTCTTCAACCTGTCCTCCACAACATTTCCAAACCTTGAAAGGTGATAACTTTTAATGAGGACAAGTTGATGCTCTCCTCTTTTTTTTTTTTTTTTTCTCAGTCTTGAAACTTTTCACTCTGACAGTGAAACCAGAAGCATTCATTACACCTCTCCCCTCTGTCCATTTCCCCTTTACCCTTCATAACCCCAATATTATCCCCCACCCCCCCTTTTTTTAAAATTTTGCCTTGCAGTTACTCAGTCTTAGTTTGTCATGAGTAAAAATTAAACACTACTATTGTGATGAATAGTAGGCTCTTAAATGTCTTTGATGTTTTGCTGCAGCTTTTTAACTTCAACTTGTCAAGAGATATCTCTTAGTTTGATCTGACACTAAATGTGATGCAAAAAGTGGAAATTCCTCGTCTTCCAAAAAAACACATACTCGTATCCCTCCCAGATCGAGTATTAGGAACATCCCCATCTTTGGAAGTTTTAGTTTGGTACCCAGTTTGCACATGCTATGGTATATCTGTTACCGTAAGGTTGTGTTTGAAACTGAAGCCCAACGTCTGTTCAGCGTTGAGAGAAGTGAATTGTATGTTAGCTATTTGGTCCAGAGTGAAGGACCTGCATCAGGCTTGTGATATGAAGTGTAAATCTGTTTTCTTTTTTTTTTTTTTTTTTCTTTTTTTTTAATGTTTTTTTTTGTTGTTGTTGTTGAGTTATTATTATAATTTTTTAAGATCAGTTAGTGATCTTAGTACTATAACTAAGCCAAGTTTGTAATTGTATATTTACTGTAAAATGTAGAACATTGAATAACTATTAAAATTTTCCTATAAAAGGACAATTGGGTCGTGTGACTTTTTTTGAAACTTCGTTGGGATTCATCTCACTAAATGCATTTCTCGACTTTCAAAGTAAAGAATAAAGCAAGTAAGTGTACACCTGTGTAATATATGTGCCAGGTCAAATGCTTTAAATGTATTACTGCCAAGTTAATTAGTTTATAACCTTATTTATTTTACAACTAAATCCAATATATTGTGAACACTTTTTTTCATCTGTCAAGTTTAATGATTGGTGTTAGAGACTGAAACTATAAAAATGTGAAATGACCTAATGAAAAGAAAAAACAATTTTATAAATTAAGTTATTTATTTATTTTTTTTGTTTTTTTATTAAATATAAACTAGTCTTTGAAGTTTAAGTTTTGGTTCTTTGGTTTCCAGGAGTGACTGGAGCCACTTAGCTTTTCTCAAAAATGCAACAACTTAGCTGGTTGTCAGACTAAATTTTAGGTTAATAAGAAACATTTGTCAGCGAAGCTTAAAATTTTTTTTTTTTTAAAGTCTTGAAATTAATATTTATTACCTTCTAAACTCAACATCCCTAGAATCGTGAAGAGGGGTTGGGGGCTTCTAGAATTACAAATAAAGTGTAAAATTAAAAACTCATTTGTAGGACAGTAGGAATGCTGTATTAATCATGTTTTTAAAAGATTCTATTAAGAAATGATGAATTAACAGCCAGGTTGTTTTCTTGTATAGTTTGATTGTTACGGTTCAAGACTACAATCCTGCATCGAAATTCTCCACATCAGTCGAACAGTCTGACACTTCTATAAAAACCAAAATATCGGTTAGCCAAACTGAAGAGAGATGATACAAATGAAAACCAAAGAGCTCAGAACAACTTCCAGAGAGATTCAAGGTGAGCTTCACGATCAAGGTACAAGGTCCGGTGTCGGATCACGCCAAACATTACTGTCTGACCCAGAATGGACCACAAAGGAGGACGCCACTGTTAATAGAAAATCATGTAAAGGCTGGACCAGAAATTTGTCAAAATTCATATTGACAAGCTATAAAGGTTCTGGACAGATGAGACAAAACTGGAGCTTTTTTGGCGAGTCACGTCAGCTCTATGTTTGCTGATGCGAAAATGAAGTATTTAAAGCAAAGAAGACTTGTAGCTACCTTGAAACACAGAGGAGGTCCGGTTATGTTCTGGAGCCACTTTGGAACATCTGGTTCAGGTTGTCTTGAATCTGTACAGGTACAAAGAAATCTCAAGACTATCAAGACATTCTGCTGTGAGATGTGCTGCCTAGTGTTAGATATCCTGGTCTGAGTCACAGGTCATGGATTCTCCAGGGCAATGACCCCAAAAAAATGCAGCCAAGAACAGGACAAAATACTGGACTATTCTGAAATGTCCTGATCTAAATCCTACTTAACATCTGTGGAAAAAGCTGAAATATGCAGTCTGGAGAATACACATTTTTCGTTAGTTATTGTTCAATAAGTTATATATTTTTACATCTTTCAGATTCAAATTATTAGCTGTTAACTGAAAGGTCGGTGGTTCGAGCCCACCTTGGAATGAGGTCTGTTAATCTATTCTTTTTCTCTGATCCATCATCTTGGCTCATCTTTTAGTTTTTCATGGGCATAAATTTTTGGGCGAATTCAAGCAACTCAACCCCAATATTTCTGCATTTTTTTAGAGGTTTTGTGCTTCATAAATGACTCACATGATCACCATCAGTTTGTCACCAGGGTCTGGACCAATGTGGAGTTTACCCGTTCATTTTAATGTTTGTTAAAGGAAAGAAATATCTGGAACAGGGGTAGACAACCCTGGTCCTAAAGAGTCACTGTCCTGCATGTTTTAGATGCTTCTCTGTATCATCATCACACCTGATTCTTATTAATGGTCATTAGCAGGTGGTCATCAAGCTCTGCACAGCTCTGCTAATGACACAGTCGTTTGTGTCATGGTGTGAAGAAGCAGGGGAACATCTAAAACATGAAGGACAGTGACTCTTTAGGAGCAGGGTTACCTATCTCTGATCCAGAAGATTAACAGCCGAGGACAGGAAATGGGAAAGACAGAGCCATGCTGGTTTCGTTAACAACATATACACTGAGTGACAGGATGTATTTATTATGTGCAAGTTCCCAAACGTGAAAAACAGCTCGTCCCTGGGTGGGCTCGAACCACCAACCTTTCGGTTAACAGCCGAACGCGCTAACCGATTGCGCCACAGAGACGGAGGCGTGGTAAGGCTTTGTGTGGGCGTGGTCTCAGGCAGAACTCCGCCGTTAGGTTTCATCCCCTTCACTTTGAGTCAACGTTGGGAAATTATAGCAATTTACGGTTTCAATTAACAATTCCTCATAAAGAGGATCATTTTTTTAAATCAAATTCTCAAAGACTGTTCATTTGACCTCAGTGTGACAACAGATGGACATTTATTGTTAATCTGAAGTCTTTTCAAGCACTACTAAATGGAGAGCATTTCAAAAAGAATATTAATTATTCATTCATAGATATCTGCTTCAGTCTATTGCAGTCCTAGTTGTGAGGAAAGACGAGATCTTTTTCTGTCACGCTGTCACAGTAGGAGAAAAAACTTAATTTATTCTTTACTCTATGTGCAGTTGATCAAATTTTAAATATAACTTCAATTTTGGCTCCCAACAATAAAAAAACAAAAAACAAATGAATCACACAAGATTATTTTGCTAAAACTATTCTGTTTTGTTGTCTGTTTACCATGTTTTTGTCTGGGACTCAAACTAAAATATCTCAGAAAAAAATTTCCAAAACTTGATAAAACTCTCCACAGTGTCCATTCTGTGTAAAACAGTAGACAAACTTTAGGTCATGTGACCCATTAGTTTGTGAAAAGTAGTTTTAAAGCTCATTTTTTCTTCATGTGGGACACAGACATGTTTTTAGATTGATGGCCAACTTAGCCACTAACTAGCTGTCATCACTTTAGCAACTTGGTGCTTAGTGGTTAGTAGTGTCTTGGCATCCGAGCTGTGGATAAAGTCCTAACAGTGCAGGGTTTTCTCTTATCATAATTCCTACCATTATATTACCATAACCCCTGAACTGTTTGCAATATCTAGAAAATTTCAAACCTATCAGAAAGCAGCAAATAAAACGTTATGCCCACAGCCTTTTCAAGTTGAAGTCTGCTGCGGTCAAACAGCCCTCAGTGATAGAAGGCTTCTCCAGCTGCAGAGTTCTGCTAATCATAAGTTTAGCCCTGGCAGCACTTGTTTCAAATGCACTTTTACTAGTGACACTTGAAATGAGGATGTTTATTCAAAATAATTATGAAGTCATTTTAATTGGCCTCAAATGCTTGCATAAGCTAAACCACCCAAGCTAGCACAACTATGACTAAACAAGATGGGCTATTCCAGTTTCACAGGCCTGCTTGTTCTGGCCATTTGCAACATGAGGCTGCAATGTGCAAGGAAAAATCCATTTCAAAAGCACTCTTGAGAAAACCAGTGTGAAAAGTCACAGAGTAGTTGTTTTTTTCTTCTTATACAGTCTATGATCCAGTGTGACCAAAGACGCCATACTTGGCTGTAGTCATAGGAAATGACGATATAAACTGTAGAGTGGTGTTGTTTTCAGGTGACTTGTCGAATAACCAGAATAAAGATCTCGTCCCTGGGTGGGCTCGAACCACCAACCTTTCGGTTAACAGCCGAACGCGCTAACCGATTGCGCCAAAGCTGGGGAACAATAGTCTGCTTGGGGGGGGGAAGAAAGGAAAGGAGGGGGGAAAGGGGGGAAGGGAAGAAGGGGG
>JAOWBL010000005.1:12382604-12420708 GCA_028564865.1 Zenarchopterus dispar | reverse complement strand
AAAGTGTCAAAAACAGTGACACGCGGGCAGACCTTGACTGACATGGTCGGATTAGTGGGGTCATTTTTAGCGTGATTCAACAGATCGGACTGAATAAAGTGGTCGCATTACGGAATAGCGGGGTGCCCGTATTATCGGAGCTTACGGCCATTGAATTACATAGCAAAAACATCCGTTCTTCCAAAAAGTGCCCGTAATAACGGGTTGGTCTCCTTTTCGGGGTGGTCGTAAGGCGGGGTTTTACTGTAGTGAAGTAGTAGAAAAGTTGGGTGAATAGAAAATATGGTTTTCCATTATGTGAATGCAAATGATCTATCTATAGGAAAGACAAAGACAAGTGAAGAAACATTTGTTTTGGGACTCCCCTATTCTTAAGCAGTTAAGCCTCTTCAGACTTTTCATTGCATTTGCAAAGAAGAGTCTTTTTTCGCTGAGCAGAGAGAGAAGTTATAATAGAGGAGATTGGAGCTAAAACACAGCTTTTCAAAAGGGGTCAAAATAAGGAGGATAATTGTGTGTGTGTGTGTGTGTGTGTGTGTGTGTGTGTGTGTGTGTGTGTGTGTGTGTGTGTGTGTGTGTGTGTGTGTCTGTGTTTTAAAAGTATAAACACATTAACCTTTTTTAAAAACTCCCATTAGGAAAATTAGGGACCTGTAGATAATATGGCTGTTTAAAACGAACCAGCAATTCAACAACAGAAACAGTGTCTCACCAGCTTGAATACAATGCCTCTGCATCTTATCTTAGACAAAATGATCATGGGGTAGGGGCAAGTCAATAAGTAATGAGGTATTAGGACACCTTAAAGCTGTAGTTAGGAATTTCTCAAAAATCCTTCCCAACCTCTCCATTAAACTCCAAAGCTGTTTCCTGATCCCCTCGCCTACTTTTGAGGATTGTGCCATGCTCGCCAGAGCATGTGTATCTAAGCTGTAGTGCACAAGTATGAGCAAGTTCTTTTACTACTGAAACCCGAGGTGTCAGAGAACAGATAGTTTAGAAGAACCCAGTAATGGAACAAATTGAGGTAAATATATATTTTTTAAAAATAAGCCCTATGCAACCATTTCACATCTAGTGTATGACAAGCAGTGGCATGGGACTGTTAATTGAAGCTTGGAGTTGGAGGGAACAGGATGGGTAGTTGTCTGGAGCATGTGCGTGACTCTGATTGACATTCAGTAAACACATCATGTGGCTCTGATTGGAGGAACTGTGACGGAAGTGGTGGAAACTTGTAAACTGCATTGCAAACTGAAGCTGGTCCTGAAGGACCAGATTTGTCTTTCAAATTACCTTGCATATGTCTTCTTATCAGAAAATAGTGGTGATTTCAGCAGATGTGACTAAAACACACTTAGCGACTGTCGCTTTAAAATAGTCACATTGCTCCTCACTCCAATAAGAAATTAGTAAAGATGTACATGATATGAAATGACTGAAGTGAACTAGAAACAAATGAGTCTGATGGTCATACCAAAAGTACCCTTGTGACATATCCACATTTTGTTTTCTGACATATTGTACTTTCTATAAATTTGACTTCTTGCAGACTTCTTGTGTGTGGCAAAGGATTGACATACTGGAAGGAAGCAACATGACCTGCTGTATTTTCATGCCTAATGCAATCCTCAGTTCAACTTCCTACAACAACAAGCAGCAACATGTTTTTGTCTTCATGTTTCAGCAAATTCAGCATCATTTATGGTAAGCTGTAGTGCTATTACCTGTACTCCACTTTTCCTGAGCACAATCCAGTGGTCAACCATTTTGATTTGGTTCAGCTCAAATGGAAGTTTTCTAAGAAAGTTAAACATTTGAAGCTCATGTTTAGACTGACATGCAGTAATTTTATTTGTACTTCAAGCTTTGACATTTCTTCAAATATTAAAAAAGAGACTTTACCAAAGAAATTTTTAGACAATTCAGTCAAAAAACAAAAACTAAGATCTGCTCAAATATTTGTGTTGCTTGTTTGGTAGTAGAGAAACGGCTGCCAACTGATTGAAGAAATAAACAGATGTTTTCCTGTCTTGTCGAGCATTTGGCAAGCAGCATGCTCATGCTGGAACACCAGCCCTCCTAATCTGCTCTATTTATGGAGCAGCTGATTAGTTTAAATGTTTTGTCTAATGGCCACAATGTCTGTTCTCACAGTTGATAGGCATGTACAAGTCAAATATTATTAGTTGAGTGTGTGTTTCTCTTATTTAGACAAGGGGCAGTGGCTTTTGCTGCCTGCAGCTCCGGGTGTCTGTTTTTGTTGGAAAAATGAAGTGTTTGTTGTTATCATGACAAAGAGGATGTTTATGTTATGGCACTGATGTTCACATGCGCATGCATCTGTGCAGCAGACTAGTCTACCTCTGCTGAATGGGTTCATATTTATCCTGTTTTCACATTGGAGTTTGTGTATTTTATCACTAATGAGTGATATAGATAGTTGTTTTCTTCAGTATCAGCCTTTTCTCAGATTAAGTGCAGACAGCACTAAGTCTAGTTAGTGTGTTGTAATGAGCATGACTCTAATTAGAGGGGCCAGGCACAGTCGAGATCACAGATAGGAAGGTAATTCGAGTTGAATAGTTTCTTCTTTGCCCGACTGAGCTCTGCATCTACCTCCTCTGTTCATTTACACATCCTGGTGTGTGCACACTGCAGAGATAGTGCTTCTGAGCACAGCATCATTACTCACGTGGGCTTGTATGCCAGTTACCTTTTATTTTAAATATTTATTTTAAAGATGCCATGCAGGGCAACTCTCTCTCTCTTGTTATGAAGCTGGCCAGACAGATACAGTGACTGTGATTGTGAATATTTAGTGATTCATGTTGATCATATGCAAGGGTTTGCATTTTTTAAACTATTAAGAATTTCAAGCTAGTTGTCGCAAAATCAGATAGATTCCAGAGGACAGAAGCTGGGAAGAGATGTATGAATGAGTAAATAGATAAATATATTAACATATTATTGATTTCTTTTATGTTCCTTGTGGGCTGGGTCAATATTGGTAGTTTCCTTCTTGTCCACCTGGATGATCAATCCTGCTTTAGACCCAAGTTAAGAATCACATAAGTTATTGCCATGAGTGACAGAGAAATAAATTTGTAGTTAAATGGATCTAAAATTTTTAAAAAGTAAAAGTACATACATAAATACATGAAAAAAATTAATGAATACGTTGTCTTGTGATGAAATGACGACCTGTACAGAGTCCTTCTCTTGCCCAGTTACAGACCTCACCCCATCATGGCGAAAAAAATGTGAAGAGGGTATAGAAATTGAATGAAAAAATTAATAAATAGAAATAAATAGATTAAAAAATGAGTAAATGAACATAGAAGTACATGAATAAATAGTTAGATATATGAAAAAAATGGCAGTCTATATCTAACTATTAGGACTGGACCTAACATTCTCAGATATCCAGATATTCATTTGTAAGGTGGACATCTAGATATCTGTTTTGGTTATCCATTTAAAAAGAGTGAGTGAGTGAGTGAGAGAGAGAGAGAGAGTGAGAGAGAGAGAGAAATGGTATTGAGTCCTGAATGTTGCAGGCAGCCATGAACCTCACCTGCTGTGATGCTTTGGTTCATTTAAGCTATTAAACAAGGCTGCATGCTGGATGCCTCATTGCTATGGCACTCTTTAAACTGAGTGATGACAAAATGCTAAATTAGAAACTATGATCTATACCTAAAAAGGAAGAAAACATCTGAAGGTTAAAGAGGTTTTAAAAAATGTGAATTGTTCTGGAGAGCAGGATTGATGTTACCAGTTTTTTCTTTTATAAATTATACAACATTCTCTGCTGGGGACAGTTCAGGACTTCAGGCTGGACACTCCAGTATTTATATCCTCTTCTTCCTCAGCAACACCTTTAGTATGTGTAGAAAGTGGGTTTGCGTTGTCTTGATTTAAAAAAAAAAATGCATGGAGAAGACATTGCCAGGAGGGCAACGTCATGTAAGTGGAAGTAACATTTGATAAGGGAACTTGATGCCTGTTGATTTACTGGATTGTGGGTGCAGTCCTGACCAAATACCCATCTTTTTAAGCTTGTAGTTAAAGGGTTATACCCTCCATGCATTTGCACAACAGTCAAAAAGCATGTATAACATTTATTTGCAGTAGTATTTCTGAAGAACTAGCACACTTACGTCCATTATTCACTTGCCATTGGGCATTGTCTTTGCTTTTTACCAAGTTGCTTATAGAGTGTTTATTCTACAAATAGTTACTGCAGATGTTGGTGAAGTTCTCTGGGTTGAGTGATGCTCCTGGATGCAGGATTTTGAAGTGCTTATGGTTATAAAACTGTATACTCAATAAGCATTAGAGCTGTATTGGTATTAGATTTACAACCCTGTCATGTTTAATATGCCATATCTATCCTGAGACACAGTATAACTGGTTTATAAATAATCCTGTGTCTCACTCAGCTGTGCTTCTTGGCAGACATGAGGGTGGAGAGTATGCAGCTGCATGTTGCTGCTGACAGTGGGAGAGAGAGAAGAGAGTACACAGAAAAAAAATAGCATTGCATGCCCCCCACAGCCCGTGTCATCTTGTGCTTTCTGGAGCTGTACTGAGAAGGGGAATTAGCTCAAATGGTAGAGCGCTCGCTTAGCATGCGAGAGGTAGCGGGATCGATACCCGCATTCTCCAGTATCCCTTTTGACTTTGGAAATCAACACTCTATACCATAAGGGAACATGCAAGGCACCAGTGAAAGCAGAAATGTTTTCTTTGAAGAAATTGCAGAAGCGAAACCTACATTTCTTTCCAGACCCCAGTGGAGATGGGAAATGCTTTAAAAAAAAGGGATATTTTTATGAGGGCAATCTGTTTCTTGTTTGTTCTTTGGTCTTTATACTCTAAAACCAAATCAGAAACAAAGAATAAGGAAAAGATTTTTAAAAAACTTCTACTTTCACAGTAAAATATTCTTTAAAGTGATCAGCTGCCCCTGAACATCCAGTAATTTACCAGTAGAGTCTTGTTGTTTCTCTCTACGCCAGGCTGTCAAAAAACACTGATGGTTTTCTTTATTATTATTATTATTATTATTATTATTATTATTTTGTTGTGAAACAGAAAAACCAAAGAAAGACTGATGCACTGATTGACGTTCTATGTGTGGTAGAGTATGTATGCATGGTGGAAGGCCCGTAGAGGGACCAGAACATATTTGCATATTTGGTGTTTGATCAACTAAAATGACTACATTTTTCACTCAACCCCACTAACTACTGATAGTTGCCAGAGTTAAACACACATCACTAACGCTTGCCTGCTGAGTGATTCTGGATCTGCACCCAGCTATTTAAACCCACTCATGAAGCCTTATTCTCCTTCCCAGCCACTGTGTTCCTCTCAGATGTGTTGACTAGTACATTCATCCCTTAGCCAATGTCCGTACAGCTTGTTCTCATTTCTGGTTTCACAGAGTTCGAACAAGCACCAGATGGTGTCAGAGCAGAACCTTCGCTCTCTACCTTCAGAAATCTCTTAAAAGATTGTTTCACCTCTAAAAAATATCAGAACCTTCCCTTCTGAACACAGTCTAGTTTTACTCAGTCATTCAAAAAGATTTGGTGGTTTTGTCTAAAACAGGATTCCTGCTGTGTTGAAGTCTTAATGTGATTCCTCACCTTTAAATCACCTAAGATGGAAGTGCTATTAATGACTAAATCTAAAAATATGTGTGAGTAAAATATAAACATTTATACGTGTGCTTGTAAGTGTGTACACCCATACTCGGTCAATTTAACTTGAGGTAGATCACTTGGTAGATTGGCGAAAACAGATACATATCCTCAAAAACTACTAATTAATTCATTTTACTTGCTTTCCCTTAAAATCTCAGTTTGTGTAAATCAACTGACTTGTTGTACAATCAGTGTTATCCACAGAAAAAGGTGTGAGAACATGCATGGGCAATATCAAGAAAGCTTTAAAAAAAGGCTAAAACTATGTGGGCAGAGACATCTAGATTGAGTAATTGGCGGCTTCTTATTCAGATAATCCTTGCCATGGCAGATGTGTAATGTTTTGATAGGGAATTGGTGTGGTTGTCAGGGTGGAGAAAGAATACACTGCAAAACACCCCCTTACAAAATAAGCCTAATAAATCTGGTCCAAATTTTCTTATTTTAAGTAAAAATATGTTTGCCAAAAGGGTAAAATATTTTTTTCCTTGACTAGAATTCTTAAAGCTGACAAAATAACCTAAAATTAGTTTCTAATTTTGTATTTTCTTAGAAATTCATTTTTGCAGCATGTTTGATGACCGTCATGGCATAAATGTAGTTTTGTTTCATGTTTTTTGTTTGTTTTTTGTTTAAATATTTTTCATGTGCTACAAGATTAGAGTTGGTGGTTGGATGGTAGTGCTCTAAACTAAACACCAAATAGCAGATAAGATATAATTTTCCTTTTTAGGGGTTATCATTATTGTATCAGAGAGGCATCAGAAGACCCTTTTTAAGAGCATGAGGTCTACCATTTGTTCCAAAATGTTATATAAAAATAGTTTTCTTATGACTTACATCTTTTGCACTCTGAATTAAGACATTCAAACACATTATATTTTATTATCCGTCAGTGAGAGTAGACAGTAAGAGGAGGCTTTAATTTTTCCCTAAAATAGTTGGAAAGTGAGGTACATGTATTGGTGTTAGCATTTGACAAAAATGATTCGAAGAGTAGCGTTCCTGTTTTGTCAGTGGCTTTTTAAAAAACTTTTGCAAACACTTAACCCAGACACCATTATATTCACATGACAGCATATGCAGAGTTGAACACTCAGTGGTCTTGTAAGTGTTTGAAAATTAGAAACATAACTTATTAAATGCTGTTATGCAGATCTTTAGTTTGTTGTGCCCTGTAACTGTTCAGTATATTAGCAGACGCACCCTTAGCTATTAGTGCCATACAAAAATAACACACTGGTGTCACTGGCAGTGTAACATGAGTTTGCAGAGTGCACCTGGTTTCCTCAGCTGAACTTTATGATTTAAATCCTTTTGGGGTTAAACAGAAGCATCAGAAGGTAAGCTGTATTTGAAATGAAGTGAAATACACCTACTTATGCTTTTGTTTAGTAGTGAATTCATGCAGTCTTATTAATTTAGTAAAAGTTTTAGCCTTAATCATGAACCTCTCTGTATCCAGTACAAACTTGTGTAGAGTATATAATTACATTCTGTTTGCTCTAATACTAGACCAACAAAACAGAAACTGAGTCTCAAAATGTTTCTCAGTTTTTATGTGCAGTTGGAAACTTTGCAGTTTGTTACTAAACAAAGGTAGCCTCGTAGTGACCTGTTTGGTTCCTTAAGAAAGTAAATATTACGTTGGGTATCATGTTGCTGCTCGCCGTCTTAGCTTTAACTGCATGTCCATGACGAGAAAATGTGAGCCTACAGATGACGCAAACAAGTAGTGTAGTTAGCTCTCGTTTGATTATCGGGAAACTAGGTGATTTCAGCTTTGATCAAAGTTGGTGAAAGAATATTGTCAAGATGAGTTTCTAAAAGCAAGCCTGAACTTAAACAGCCCTGCTCAACAATGACAGCACTCATCCTAAGCCATCATCAGTGAGGTTGTGTATTTTACTGAGGTAATCCCACATTGCTCCCTGTGTCCACTTTGCCTAGAAGTTAACACTTTTTAATGTGAAAAATTATGATGGACATGAACTCCTCAGAAAACAGTACAGCCAGCAATAAGTCCTTCAAAAATGTTTATTTTTCCTGTTCACTTCCTTATTGGTTTAGCGTAGGGAAAACATTTAATACACTCCTCACTCTTTTCAGTGAGTCTACCACCTAACATGAGGTCAAGCTTAGGAACTTGTGAAACACCATGAATCACATTTTCAAGGCTGTTGAGAAACAAGTTTAAGCAAATCACTTTCTCAATCGCATTCAGCTTTCAAGGAAATGGATATGACTGATGTCTGGGGGAGGTTGTTATGCAGGATTGTAAATTAATCTCTGCCTTCTTCAAACAGCGTGGGTCTCAGTGGGAGCCCAGCCACTTTGCATTAAAATGTTCGAAAGGTTACGCTACTGTTTGTATAATACATGTAAGAACAGAAACTAAATGATCGTCATTTTAGAGCCTGGCTCTTATTTCACTAGTGTTATTAGTTGTGTTTTCTGTACAATTTATTGCAAAAGAAAAGTGAAACTCTGAATTTGTGACAAAGGAACTGCTGCAGGGGGTTGGTGTTTCCATTGAATAATTTTTTTCCTTGTATGAGTGCAACTCTCCTAGTTCTTTCTCCATATATCTGTAACTCTCCATATCTTGTCCTACTATACTTTTCATCAAAACAATGAAAAGAAGCTCTCGACTTTGAAGAAGATGGACAAAAACATCTTTAGTTTTTGACAAATTATTACAATTGCCACTACCTCTATTGCAAAAATAGTCAGCAGAGGATGAAAGTTGAGCATTCAAATGATTATTCAGAGCAAAAGCCCTTATGTAATGCAGTAATGTATTATGATCAAGTAGTGTTATACTACATGCACAGCTACATTGGATTAATGAGGCCAAAAACGGCTGGAAACTAGTTTTTGATGACTAGATAGACTACGTCACAGGAAATGTGCAAATGCACGCACACACACACACAAAAAGAAAGCATTTCCATTACATTTTTGCAATAAACTGGATTATTAACACATCTGAAAAACCACCTTGTGAAAGTGTAAATAGGTTATTGAACTATTTAGAAGCTTTTTAGAATTAGTGGCATTTCCACAACAGTTTGTTTTTGCAATGTTTAGGTTTTATGTAAGTTAAGGGGTAATGGAAACACGACTACTGAAATTGGTGGGGTTTTTTTCTTTTTAAAATATTCTTATCCCGGATCATGTTCCTGATTCTCTCTCACTCATATGTAGAGCTCATGTAGCTGTCTCTTGCGTCCTCTGGTGGAGAGTCATCTTTGCTCAAACCCACATTCATATAACTAGTTCAAGATCCATTCATTTTCTTTGCATACACACTAAAATTTTCAGTTGTTTTTGTTTAATGTTTACAATTTGTATGTTTGTTTTAACCTGAATGTAAATGTCTAAACTAGCACTGAAAATCAGCATCATGTTTGTTCACGCTGTACTGTTCAACAAATAACTGTACAACTTCTACTGTGTGTGCATTAACCTTGCTTCCTTGTGTCTCCTGCAGAATGTGAAAGATGTCCCATTCCTTCAGCTCCCTCCCTACGGAGACGCTCATCTCAAAGCCTATTTCTTTGGACTTATTCTCTACAAGCATTCACCCTACAGAGCCATACAAGGCAGACAGCTTCATCTTTAATGCCAGTAACATCACTGGGGAAGGCAGCCTTCGCTGTACCTACAAGGAAGACTTCAAGCAAATTTTACTCCCAGCAGTGTACACCGCTGTGTTCGTGCTTGGCATTCCCCTCAATGCTGCAGTCATACTGAAAATATGGAAGACGAGGCCCAACCTAAGCAGAAACAACATCTACATGCTCAACTTGGCCATAGCAGACTTTTTGTATGTGATGTCACTTCCGTTACTCATCTACAACTATGCCAGCCATGACTACTGGCCCTTTGGGGAATTTGCTTGTAAAGTGGTCAGGTTTCAGTTCTACAGGTGAGTTCGTGCTGGACTGCCAGCTGTACCACCTTTAGGCTGCGTTTTCCAAGGGGTTATATTTCAACATGTTTTGCCTTTCACATTTATATGAAAAAGAAATGCGTTAATACCAGCGATTACAAGTTATTTCAACCTAATGTCAGTATAAAACACCGCAGCATTGTGACATTGAACTGAACTGAGTCACCTGTTTTTCCTTGTCCCGTTTCAGTAATCTGCACGGAAGCATCCTGTTCCTCACCTGCATCAGCGTCCAGCGCTACATGGCTATTTGCCATCCACTCGCAGTGTGGCACAAACAAGGCGGTCGCAGGATGGCGTGGCGAGTCTGTGGAGTAGTGTGGCTGGTGGTCGCTGTGATTTGTGCACCAACTTTTCATTTTGCTGCAACAGGAATCCAACGCAATCGCACGGTGTGCTATGATTTAAGCACACCAGTGCAGTCTAAAGACTACTACCCATATGGCATGGCTCTGACATTCCTTGGCTTCTTGTTGCCTTTTGTGTTCGTGATGGTGTGCTATTGTCGGATGGCCCAGATCCTCTGTCGTCCTGTGTCCTACCAGGGAGTCTCCATGGCATCAGGAGAGAAGCGGGACAAGGCTGTGAGGATGATCATTGTTGTTGCAGCCGTATTCTGCATAAGCTTCCTGCCATTTCACATCACTAAGACCATGTACCTGTTGGTGCGTACTTTAAGTGCAACTTGTGAGACAAAAAACCTGTTTTCCATCATCTATAAGAGCACAAGACCATTTGCCAGCATGAACAGTTTCCTGGACCCTATCCTGTTTTACTTCACTCAGCCGCGCTACCGCCAAAGCACTAAAAGATTTATGCTCAGAGTCACAACACTGCGGGACAAGGGCACCAGTGTGTGAGCAGATTTTAGAGCTTATAACACAGCTGTGTCGAAACCCTGTTGCTTCATCAACAATTGGACCAAAAAGGATGTATTGTAATTGCTTTTCAACAGGTTTTCTGATGCTGACTTCTCTCACAAACTGTTGTCCTTCAGGCTTCTAACTGTTGCTCACTATGCCCTGTCATGCATCGATGTCATCTAACATGAATGTAGTAATCTTACAATATACTGTACATGATGAACTTAAACAGCCATCTTCTGTGTTTTCAGCTAGGATCAGCAGATTCTAGACATGTTTTTGTGAAAGCCATTTATTGTGGAATTTCTCCTGTTATGATGAGGAAACACTGTGATGTGTGACACTGGGTTGGGAATAGACATATGCTTTAAACTGAAGCTCAAGGCCATGAAACTACCTTAAAACAGCAGCGCCTCGCCAGCTGCTGTTCATGGCCTTTCTAGTCAATGAGACTGGTCTCACCGTGGGTGCCGTGGACCAGTTTAGAAAAAACCGTCTGATCTGCTCTACTAAAAATATATGTCATGTCTATTTTGTCCCTGGAGCACAGCAGATCAAGCCGGCAGGAAGTCAGATGCAAGAATATTATAGAAAATCAAGTTGTAGTTGTAGTTGTTTTTGTTTTTAATTAAAAAAACACTCATTCGTCAACATTACATTAACCTGGGGAGGCTGTGGGTGAACAATTCAGTTTTAGAAAAGTTCTGAACCACGTACAAGAAGAGTTTCAGTTTACAAGTTAAAAAACTCATTTATGTGACTTCACACATCCATTTTATATCTATAATTCTAGTCAAAAGAAAACATGATGATCTACATCTTTAAACCACCAGAATAATGTGCAATTCTCACATAATCCTGGAACCTTCAGGTAAACTCGTAATTTCATAAATCCAGGTGAGGAGGCCATGCTTGCTGGCATTCTTCTTTTGAAACGCTCCCGTGAGACCTGAGTATGGAGCAAAACCTTTCACTCTCTGTGAGACAGAGGTGTTATGTGAGTCCCTCCTTGCATCTAGATATGTTTTTTTTCTCCTTTTAAATGAAGAGATAAATAGTGAATGAGAGAATGACAGAGCAACTACTGTACTTTTTTAGAATAACCTAGCGCTCTGATCCACATAACAGCCTTTTAAATGACCTATTTGTGCACAGAAGAACAGAACAAAAACAGGACAAATGTAGTCAGACAAAGACTAAAAAGATATTGTGCTTTAATATATTTTTGGAATATTTTCACTTGAAGGTGGCTCTTTTCTAACTTGAAAGGAACATGTGTAACATTGTTTAATCTGTAAGATATGTTGTTGCATATTTTCACCACTAGATGGTGTCCAGACCCCATTGCATTTCAACACTGGCTCTGCGCCTTATGTAACTGTTTAGCTCTATAGGGATTATTCTACTACAAATATAAAATAGTATCAACAAAACATTTAAAGTTCAATGTACACTGAAAATGACCCACCAGTGCAATTCAGATTTCTAATTGTGAACTTTTGTTTGATAATTGTCACTGAGTTAGACCAGTTTATTGATTCTGTACTATGGTCATTTGCAATTTTCATGACATGAACAGGATGGTGGTTTGGTGGTTAGCACTGTTGCCTCATAACCGTAAAGTCCCTGGTTTGGATCGCAGCAAGGACTTTTTTTGTGAAGAGTTTGCATCGTCTCACTGTATTTGTGTGTTCTTGCCATATACCCCTATTTCCTCTCATTGTCCAAAAACGTGCATGTCAGGCTAGTTAGTTATTCTGAATCAACCAGAAGAGTCCGTGTGTGTGGTTGTTTGTCTATATGTGGCCCTGCGATGGACTGGCAACCTATCCAGAGTAAACCACTACCTTTCACTTGAAGAAAGCTGGGATAGGTTCCAGCACACCCATGTGACTCTGAACAGGGGTAAGCAGGTATAAATAATGCATGGATGACGTGAAGACAACTCCGTATTACATTGTGTATGGACATATATGTGTTTATAGTGTCATGATTGTTGTGAAGGCATTCTGAAACACATTGTACTCAGCAGAATTTATATTTAACCTTTATCTGTAAAATAGTATCCACTATATAGAGTTTAAAGTTTGAATTGGTCACCAGACACCTTTATTTTGTGTTTTTTTTGTTTGTTTGTTTGTTTGTTTGTTTTTGTTTTTTTGCTGTGAAGGCCCAAACAATTACTATTACTCAAGTTTAAGATGACTGCATTTTTATTGTAGAAACTGTGAATATGCCTCATATAAACTACTGATTGTGTACAACGCACTTACCTTCACCATAAACAAAAAAACGTAATGAATTATGTGTCAAATGTGTTGTTAAATGTAATTCACTGCACAGCAATGTTAAGATCTTGACTGACCAGTCAATCATTTTACTGAAATTCACTCATGAAATGGGTCTGGTAGCCCTCCCATTCAAAGCCACGTTCACTGGTACAGAACGTACCGAGCAGGTCACAATGGACAATCCAAGAGGACAAGCCACTACTCAACATAACCAAGCTGGCTGCAGAATTAATAACACGTTGGATAAACAGATTGTTTTTCTTTATTCTGTTAGGCCAACAGTTACTGTCTTCCACTGCACATCATTTAGGATGTCTTGTTGATCCTAGTCTAGCTGTTGCTCTGCCTGCATCAAGGCTTCATTTCTCTGATTGATTGCACTCTTGCCCAGTGGGGTCCAGAAGCAGGTTCTTCTATGGATATTGGTACTTCCCTCTGAAAATCAAAGTTGAATTCCCAGAAACCAGACTAACTCTTGTTATAGAAGAGGAAAAGCATCAGGATGTCTGGCCAGGCTGCATTTTCAACATCTGATTTGACCTAATATCAAAACTGAAATTAATCATGCCTTAATTCTGACAGTTTTCCAACTGCATCTTTACTCTGAGTCTGTTGTATTAGACTACCTTCATTATAAATTAACATTATTAATTAGCCATAAAACTCAACATTTTGAGATTTGAAACATTTAAAATGTGAATATGTAATGTTCATTTGTTTAAAATGCACTGAACAGTTTGAATTATTATTTAGTATTAAAAATTGTTCTCTATTTTTCTAACAGATTAGTATAATGGGTACTTTTTTCATTTTTGTTACATAGATGTAATAATTTGTTTAAGTATAATGGTTATGTTCTTTTTTAAAAAACTCTACAGTTGTCATAGCTTTGTGTTTACATGTTTGTTGTCATAATGAAAAACTAACTGAAAATTGACATTAAAGTCATGCTTGCAATGTAACAATTTGTTTCGTTTTTTTATGTTTATATGTATGTAAAAAAGTTTTGGAGATTTATAACAATTGGACCAGAACCAGTTGCATTGTTCTTTTTCTTTAAATTATCCTTAAACAAGTTACAACTTTTACAGCTTGTATTGCAGCTTCGTGCAGCTTTATGGCCTATCTGTCTGATACAGACTTGAGCAAAGTTTATACCAGTACTCAAGTCTGATATTCCAATGTGAATAAACACATAGCAGCGTTGTATACGTTAAAAAAACATTCACCAGAAGTCCTTCAAAACCAAAACAACTTAAGATTATTTCTGCAAGAACTGTAAACAGATCTTGTAAGTTGATTTAATGTAGCATCCACTTATGTTTTGGTTTGGACCTGCTGATTTCACTGTGTTGTAGCTGCTGCTCATCCTCCACCTGTGAATGTGACCTGAAGTTGTTTGGGGGTGGGGGTGGGAGGCGTGGGTCAGGTCAGCCTGAGGAGGGCGCTGCAGAGACCGTCCACCTCCTCTCTGTGGGACTAAGGCGCAGCGTCCCCCTCCTGAACAAAAGAACCTGTTAAGCAGACAGCCACATGGGAAGAACCACACAGAGAGGTTATTGTGCATGAGTGAAAACTTTTATCTTTACCCTCCCTCCATCCAAATGCTGACACACTACTCCACCAGCAACATCATACCAATCTGGGCCAGAGCTGCCTGAGCCTGAATCACCAGCTCTCTGCAGATTCACTGCTGAAATGTGTGGTGCATTATCAAAATTAGTCATCTGTGATACTGGTGGGCTCTGCGAGAATTGCAGAGTTTGGCATTAGTGCAAGAGTTCGAACATTTTTGCTCCTAAATGTGCACTTTTAGTATAAAAAACCCCTGACGGTGCTGATGTCTTTTTCGCAAGGGAAAGGGCTATGATTACATCCAGTAAGTGTGCTGTATCTCCCCTCATCAACAAGAAAAAGCTTTTTCCTCTTAATACCCCTGGGGGTTATGACAGCCCCTATACCCCCGTAAGTCCCGCCCACCCCCCTTTCTGCCCTATCTCAAGCATTTACATGCAAAAGAAAAAAACACACAACATAAGTCACGGAAAAGCAAATCGTGCCAAAAACAAGGAGTTCACAAACAGAGAATTGGCAGTGGATGGAGCTGGCGGGCCCATGCAGGCGTGCTAACCTGGAAATGGCTGCAGGTTTGCAAACTCCAGGGATAACAATGGAAAAGTTGTGTTTGTGAAAAAGTTTGGGACCAAAAGGGGGGGAAAAAAAGAAAGAACAACTTGTTACGGCTTTCCTTCGTGCACGGATGCGGTTACAGGAATATGTAAGTTTTGATAAAAGCAGAACATTCATCAACTTGCTGTCTGATCATTTTGATGCTTTACCAATAACTACTTTGCTGTTTTTGTACTTTTTTTTGTCGTTTAGACTGCAGGGGTGGTGGTGGTGGTGGGGGAAGAAATGGACCACAGCTCGAAAAGGTGTTTGGATGTCTGTTATCGGTGGAGTTGAAATGTGCGTGTGAACGACAACAAAGAAAGACATGAACAATGGCAGAGAGAGGGGGCAAGAATGCGGTTGTGTATCGCAGCGTCTCTTTCAGAAAGTTGGGGTCCGGGGGCGCCAGCAGGAGTGAGGGCCAGCAGCAAAACAAATCAGAGGATCCGGAGGCAGCTGGCGTCGCCCTTCCCCCGGAGCTCAGCGCGGCGGATCAGTCCGCGGCGACGCGTAATGTCAGTGTGTCAAGAAAAGTTTCCAAAATCTCCGCCGCCACCGCCGGCCTCCCAACCGCAGACCCAAAGAGAGGCTCCTCCGCTTTTCTCTCCTCTAGTATTTCTCCATCCATCCGGGAGCTCACTGAGAAGTTCAGCAACAGCAGCGGCTCCGCCAGGACGCACCGAGCCTCAGCGGGAGACGGTGCAGCGGTGACGCGGGGGAGCAGCACTCTTCCCCGGGCCCGAGCCTCCAGGACAGGGGGGTCTCCGTCTCGTAAATCTTTCCACGAGGACAGCGATACTGCTACAGCGGAGACTTTTTCGGACGCTAAAGTGTTCAGATTTCACTCTGGCACAGATTCTGTGTCAGGCTCGGACTCTGAGAGGAAAAGGGAGAAGCGCATTGTTACACGTTTATCAGCCGACAGCAACAACCGTGGTAAGAAGAAAGACAATTGTCAGATCAATCCAGGTCCCACCGATCTCAGAAAGAGTTTGACTACAGACGAGGAAGAGGACGTTCACAGTAAAGAGGTTTCGCCACCTTATAAATCTCGCAGAAGTTATATCCATGTCCACCACAGTGATTTTATTCCCCCGCACTCAGACAGGTGGCCAAGTGTTACCAAAATTAGACAACTTTTTGAT
This sequence comes from Zenarchopterus dispar, assembly GCA_028564865.1. Classification (NCBI taxonomy): domain Eukaryota; kingdom Metazoa; phylum Chordata; class Actinopteri; order Beloniformes; family Zenarchopteridae; genus Zenarchopterus; species Zenarchopterus dispar. The sequence goes on along the minus strand of JAOWBL010000005.1, from coordinate 12,404,568 downwards.
GAAAAGGAAAGCAGATCTTTGCAGCAGCAGAAGACCGACACTTGTGAGAGTTTAAAAGCGGCTGTCAGAGGACAGGGACAGGAGCTCAGCTGCTCTGATAGAGGTGACAATCAGTCATATTGCAGCTCATTTAATGAAACCAGTGGCCTGTCTTTGGGTGACAAATGCATAGTTGGACCACAAAGCAAGGACAGCTGCACTGCTAAAGAGACCTTTTGCTATGGTATGGACTTTAATTCTAAAGTTGATCATCCTCAATATTCAGATGATGAGGAAGCAGACATAGAAACACCCAAGGTGTCTGGAAAACAAACTTTTCCAAGCAGTAGCAGTCATCATTACCATAGGATTAACTCATCTCTATCCAGATCTCGCAGTCCTAGTGCTGAGCCAGAGGCAGCCCACAAGACCCCCAGAACGACAGGATTGACATCTGACCCTAACCCCGACCTTCAACCCAGTGCTACTTCGTCTTGGAGAGGATCGGTGAGCTTAGACACCTCCTCCTGCTCCTCCTCTCTTCAGCGGCCAACACAGAGGGAGAGAAGGGATAGACAGGGGGTCGGGCTGCCCAGGGATAGTTTACATTCCTCACATAGCTCCTCTAGAGCACCAGCCCCCACCTCCTCATCCTCCTCCTCTGCTTCAGTTCCAGATAAAGCCATTACCACCTCCTCCTCCACTGTAGCTCCCTCATCTGAGCTAGGAGCCCCAAGAAAAGGGAGTTCCAACTGGAAGTTGAGCTCTGGAGACGAAGAGGAGGTACATACCAGGAGAAGACGAGGAGGTGGTTGGGGTGCGCTCTCTGCCATTTATACAGGAGTGGAGAGAGGTGCCACAGAGCGAGGAGGCAGCTATTTAGCCCGCAGTAAAAATGGATGGTGGGGTGCTAAGGGCATTGGCAGGTCCTCGGGCAGCGAGGAGGACAGTTCTCCTTCTATAGGCCCCCACTGTCGAGAAGCAGTGCGCCGCCGCTCACTGAGGAAGAAGAAAAAGATCTGCGGGGCTGCTCCAGCAGCAGGCCGTGATGATTATGATGATCATGATGGCGAATCAGATGATAGTGACAGCGACACAGCCTTGACAATGGATAAGTTAGAGAGGCCCCAGCAGCAAAACACTGGAGGAGAGTTTGGTGGGACAATTCAGCGGAGCCACTCGGCACGAGAACCCAGCAGGCACAGCTACAGAGCCAGGGTGCAGCACTGGGAGCGCATCACCTCACCTGTGATGTCTCCCACACTTCCCGGTGTTTCACGAGTGTCAAAAGTGCACATACCCCCTTTCGCTTCAAGTCCTGGTGATTCACGCTGCAGTAGCCGATACTCCAGCACCGAGACACTGAAAGAGGAGGACCAGGATGGCAGCGCCACCCGCGTGGCAAATGTGTTCTTTAATACTGGTGGTGCAGAAGGAAGTACAAGTAGAACTGCATCCTCATCCATGCTGAGTAAAACTTACCATGGGAATTTTACCATGTATCGCTCGCCAAGCTTTGGCCATGGGGATAATTTTTCCCGTGCCCCTCTGCATGTGCGCTCCAAGATTGTACCAACAGGAGCCCCCTTACCGAGTGTACCTGCAAGAGAAGGTGGGGTGTCTTCAGGTGTCAGAGGTAGTGAGACGGTGCTATTAAGGAAAACAACAGCAGGTGGTGGGGTAAACGATAAGGAGAAAAACCAAATTTCTACATCAAACCCTGATATTCCCTCAGAAACTATGACCCTTTTAAGCTTTCTAAAATCTGACTGGTCAGAGCTCAAGGTGCGAAAAACTGGGGAAAAAAGTGGAGTTGCGGAGGGCTTGTCGGTATCCAGGAAAGGTTCAGGGCCTCATGGTGGGACCCTTTTACCTTCTGGTCGTCGCCCATCGCTGAAGGACCTGACTGCCACTCTGCGGCGCACAAAATCCTTCACTTGCTCAGACAAACCTGCAACAAGCGTGAGGTGTTACCTGACAGGGGGCACCACAAAGAGGAGCTCCTCTGAGCAACAGCTAGCCTTGGATGGAGAGAAGGGTGAGGGAAGGGTGCTGTTGTCAGACAGAGAAGTAGAAAGTGATGGTGGAGATTTTAGGGTTGTGAGAGGGCACAGAATGAGTGGTTATGGATTTAATGGCGATGATGATGAAGAAGAAGTGATGCCAACTCCATTGCAGGAAAGGTGTGCGCAGGAAGCCAGGCAGGTTATTCAAGATATCTGCCAGATGTGTACGAGGGAAGATGATGATGATGTAGGTGTAAAGAGAACTGACACAAATTTAGATGATGTATGTTTACAGGTAAAAAAAACAAGTGAAGAGATGAAGGCGGCTGAATGTATTATGGAGGAGCGAAGAACAGCTCAAGAAGCAGAGTTTGAGAGCACAAAAGACAGAGATAAACATGAGGAGGAGAGAGAGAACGGGGAGAGGAGTGGACAAAGTATGCAGCTGGAGAAGCTAAACAGCAGGGGCACAGAGCGCTGGGAGAAGTCTAAGACTCAGAGTAGAGAGCCGGAGAGAGCCTTACTCAAGGGTGACTCGGAGGAAAGCATGCTCTACGACCGCTCAGTGGATGAACTTTCTGGCCACGAGTCGAGTTTAACAGATGAAGGGATTGTGACAGAGCCGGAGACGGGTCCCAGTGACCTCTCAGAGAGGTCTTTCTTGGGATCGGCAGGGCTTAATTTAGGGTCAAGAATAACAAGAGATGTGCTTGGGCAGCCTGTCACTGCATGGAAGCAATCGGCTCTCCATGAGGTTGAAGGAATTAAGCAGGAAGGAGAAATAGGGACAGAAAACAGCTTGAGTCATACCAATCGTCTGAATGAAATCGGTATTCCTCACTCTGGCTCTATGGCTCTTCCTGTATGTAAGCCTGAGGATGACAAACTTATGGTGGAGCTGAGTGCTAGTGCTTCTGTTTGTAATGTCAACACTGCCAGTGAGGGGATCCACACCAACAGTGCTGTGTCACAGGGGTCAGCAGCCACGGTAGGAGGAGGATTTGAAGCCCCTGCAACCCCAAGTGCTCTCCGTCGGAGGCGCAAATTCTCCCCTTCAAGCATCAGCAACAACACAGTCTCAGATTCGACCACTGGCTGTCATGGGGAGTCAACAATAGCAGCTGTAGGAAATGGGGAGTCCACAGTCTATCGTTCGCTTAGTGACCCCATGCCTCAGCGGCGCTGTTCTGCAGCAGAAGAAGGAAACAACAATTTTTCTTCTGTAGACAGCAACCTTCTAGGTTCCCTGTCTGTCAAAGGAGGGGGAGGTGCGCCAGAAGCCTCTGCTGATGCTGCATTGACAGAATATAAGGGCAGCGTTGCCAGTGACTTGTCAGTGTGCAGTGACGGTGGCCTCCGTGATGACTGCATCCGGGATTACAGTGGGGTGATCAGGAACATTGTTGCAGAGCCAGGTGCAATGGACAAACTAATGACAGATGACCATGGTAATGGCAAAGCCCCCAAGAAGAAGTCTTTCAGTGACCCCAGTCGTCGCAGTGATGCCCCTTTGCTTTCTCAGAATGACCCTCAGTTTAAAGGTCAGCCTGGCAGCACTCAGCCAATCGGTGAGCTGGACCAAACTGGACAGATTCTACCTTCCAGTAGTGAACCAATCCTCAGTGAGCAGAGAGAGGAACTGTGGGAAACAGAGGCCAAGCCTACACAGCCTTATCAAGTCAAGGTAGCTCGTTCCCAGTCAGAATCCACTCCCTACTCTGATAACCTTGATGATGAAGATGATGACGTCATAGACCAAGGCTGTGAGGAGGCGCTGCCCAAGTTTAATCCCAAGCTAGCTGAAGTTCTGTCTCCTAGAATGTCGCGTCGGCCCACCAGAAAACGACCAAACAGGTTGGCTTTTTTCTCTCACGAAGATCATTTTGAATCCCTTGAACTTGGTTCAAAAGACCTGGAGGAGCTCAGCAGCCAGTCCAAACTCGCCTCTTTTCTTTCAGCTCCACCACTGAAATCCAAACCCAAAGCCACACCCAAGCATGTCCGCCATGCCAGTGAGCCTGCTACCTTCGTCCCAATCTCCCCACCTCCTCAGCTCCAGCCCCTGAAGGAAGCTGATTGCGTCACTGTCCGATCCACTGCAGATCCTCCGATCTTAAGCAAGCCTCCCGGAGATGAGGCTCCATCACTGGAGGATGTGACACAGAAATACATTCTCGAACAGAGGACCTCTGAGAAGGATACTGGAGGCCCAGGGCCACTTCCAGGAGCGAAGGATGGATCTCAAGGTTCGGTGTCAGCTTCAGAGGGGACCAGCGAGACCAGCAACAGTGGACTTCCAGAAGCTGAACCTCAGAAGAAGGAGGATGCTGTATCAGGCTCTGCTCCACAGAGGACCAAACCCACCGTGGTGAGTTGAGATGTTGTTTTTGTTTCTTTACTGCTGTCAGGGTGTATGTCGTCCTGTCGTGTTAAATGATGTCTTTGCTGTCTGGTTGTTCATCTTCAAGTGTACAAATGCTTGGCTCATTTCTGTGTAGTGTGGACTTAAGAGGTGTTACCATTTTTTTTGTCTTTCTCCATTATTTTCTCCATAATTTGATAGTTTCACTTATCAAATTAAGTGAAACTATGATTTCATTGTACCATTCAGTACTTTATTTTTTCTGTATGAGAACTTGTATGTTTAGTTCCAAACTACAATACTGAAGCCATCAAAGGTGGAGCAATGCTGCACATCAGAGGATGTTAGCTTGATCAAACAAAATCAAAACAAAGGGCATTAAGGAACAGTCCAAGGCCTGCTGTCTGTTTCCATTTATCTGCTTCACCCAGTATTGATTGTCAGTGCCAGAGCTGCAGGATCATAGAGGGATGATACAATAAACAGTTTGCCCAAACACAGACTGAGAAACTGTTACAACAATACATTTCATGTCAAAATGCTAAGAGATCTTTTATACTTTTATTATATAACGGTAACAGCTGATTGGGCTGTGGCAATGTCGTGATGACATAACTTAACTTTATATAAACCTGCTCTGCCATAGACCTAATGTTTGTAATAACATAAATAGAGAAAAAAGCAGATACTCTGTTCTGTCAGGTTTGTTAACAATAGTTCCTCTTGAAGTGTGTGATGGTGCAGAGCAAGGGGAATTAAATGCTGCTGTCTGCATTTGTTTCTAACTTACCTCCTAATAGACATACACACCATTTGTTCTGGAGATCCTTGACTTGAGCTAAGTTAAAGCACAGCCACAGATGTGAGATGGAGGCATGGAGAAAAATAAAAACAACTCTGGGAGCTCATGACAGCAGGCTGCAGACACAACATCCAGGCCTTTAGTTTCATTACATCATGACTGCTTTTTCATTGCTGCGGCTACTCTGCAGGCCTGCGCTCACTGCGGGCTGACGGTGTTACTCTGGATTTTTCAATGTGTATGTTTACTTAGTTGTGTGTAATTTTCCAAAAATGCACTGTGCATTGAATTTGTTTAACCCATTGCTCCTTTGGACTTTGGCATCCTGTCAAACTGCTATAACTTTACCCTAATGTAATTTCCCATCTATGGCTCTGGGATTCATTACTACTCCTTCCTTGTTGCCGTAGTGACTGGAGCAGTAGCTGGCACAAGACCCAACCGAGTAGGAAATGGGTTTAGAGAAATGGGAAGTTGTTGTGGTAACTAAAGGGCTTGATGATATCCAGCACTACCGGCTGGCGTGTGTGTTTGTGTCTGTGTGCATGTCATTGTATTGACCATGAGTTCTTATTGGTGTGTGTGTGAGATTTAAAAACTCTTTTCCACTTTGTCTTTATGTGAAGGTGTGGGTGAGAGCCTTTGGCATATTGTTTGTCTGGAACATATCAATGCCTTATTCAAACCTTTGGAGCCAGGACACAGTGTTTAGAACAGGGCCGAGCAGCTCTGACAGCCTGTGTGATTTGGACTGAACGTAACAATGACTGTGCCAAGCTAAATGGATCACAGACTAGTTCTGAGAGTAACAAAGAAAGGAGGAGTAGATGACGTTAGAGGCAAGAGAAGTAGCTTTTGTCCTTTTCTGGTGCCTTGGAGTGTGGCTCATTTCAACCACAATACAGTTTTGTCTCGTCAACATCTACTATTAATATGTTTCAGTTTTCCTTTTTACATGCATTTGCATTTCAATCTGGAGTACGCTCATTCTAACCTGCTTTCCTCCAGATGTTTCGCCAGTCCTGACCTGTTGTTTGTAGGTTTTGAAATTCTATATCGGTGTGCAGCATTTGTGTCTTTTTAGGCCAAATCTCCCTCATTCCACTTCATGTTATCGTATTCTCCTCTCTGCTGTGTCTGGAACATTGCAGCGAAGTGAGGTCATGACGTTTTTCTTGGTGTAAAGTGGCCCACTGAGCCAAATGTTAGGTAGAAGGAGCGAGAAAAAGATGGAAACAAAAAAAAAAAAAAAAAGAGAGAGAGAGAGAAAAATGGAGTTGGAAGAAAGCTTGCAAACTTAAAAAAAGAAAAAAGCAACAGGATTAAAATAGAACAGAGAGAGCTGAAGAATGGAGAGCAGTGGAAGGAGGGGAGCAGAGAGAAGGAGAGGTAGTAAAAGCAGATGTAGAGAAAAACTGGCCTATAGTTGAACCATAATATTATTAGCGTTGCTTTTAACATTTGCTTTTTTGTTCACTAGCAAAAGAAAAAAAATCCTGTGTGCAAATTAGTTTTTTTTTTTTTTTTTTATTTTTTTAGCCAGGTTATTTTCATTGAATAAATGAATAAATAATTATCTGGTACTACCACCTCAACTTTAATATAGCAAAAAGAAGATATTATTTTTGCACGGTTTGATCAAGGTGTTATTCAAGTGTTTTAGAAAGTCCTCAAAAGTTCTGCTCGGTCTGTTGAAGTTGAACATGGGGACAGCGATTCTTTCTCTGCAGCAGCTGAACAGACGGCTTTAAACAGAGTCCTGCTGCTGTTCAGCGTCACTGAAACAGCACAGACTGGCATTTGTTGAAAGAGTCAAATAATGTACACACTTTTTTTTTTTACCTTCATGTGATGGATTGGGACTCCTGAATCAGTGTGTGTACTGTATGGATTTGTGTGCGTGTGTGTGTGTGTTTTCCCTACACAATTAAGTAGTTTTCACTTCAGCAGGCAGCAGGAATGTGGCCCATCTTTCCCTCTCCTCTTGTTGCATAACAGCCCTCAACGTCCCGAAAAAAACAGCCTAAACATTGGTGGTTCATGTGTGTTATGAATCACTTGGCCATTCGTTCATTTGTGTGTGTGTGTGTGTGTGTTTTAATTACTATCAATGTAAATTGAATGTTATTGTTCTGTACCTGTAATCATTTCTGGCCACCATAGTAACATTTTTTAAAAAATATATGTGTCTCTTATTTGTTGTGGACATGAGTGAAAGCAGGTCTCTTTTATACCAAACTCTTCCTGTCCTGTGACCCAGTTTTTCTGTCCCATGTCCATTCTTGTCTGATTGATTAGGTCAGTACAGGTTTATAGAGGATATGGATTTTTGTGGTAAAGGGAGAAAAGACATTAAAGGATATAGTCAAAGAGAAGACCTAAGGATTGGTTTTGCCCTTTTTCGCGGATTAGGTCTAAAAGCACAGTGTTTATAATTCCAGATTTATGACCGACTTTGTTTTATTAGGCCACCCACAGTGCATCAGATACTTTCCCTATGCTGGATCTTTTTCCTTCACAACCCAGTTTCATGCCTCAGTACTACCCAAATGTAGGATAAACGTAAAGATAGAGATCTTCTGTAGCCTCACTTGCTTTGGACTTGTTGGTTTTAAATAGCCAACCAGGAAGTAGATTTCACAGCAAAGAAAACCTTAACGTCTGAGATACAACAGCTAGAATGAAGCAGCCTGGAGCTCCCATGTTGACATTAATCATCTACTATTTTAAAGATCAGTCACAACTTTGCTACACAAGTAATCAAAAACTCTAGCTATGGTTATTTGTGCAATTTAAACCATTTAATTGGGTCATATCTCATTCACTGTCCAAGCAAATGTGACTTTACCACAGCACTGATTAGGCCATAGCCAAATATGGTAACATACTCAAAAGTTTCCTTGTAAAAGGTATGCAAGGCTAATGTGGCTCTGCATTAATCAGATGTTTTCTACCTTTTTTTCTTTTCTTTTTTTATGGCATTGATTCTGGTTCTAAATATATTAAGTCATGGTTATGTTAAAAAGTAGGCACCATCTGTCAATTCGAAGGTTTTAACTATTAGAACATACTGGTGGGAAAAAAAAGAACATGTAGTCCTCATTATGTCTTAAAATGAGTTAAATGTGAACTTAGATGAACAAGAACACGGCATATTCCTATGTGTTATTAATTATTGAAAAACTAAGGCAAACTACAGAACAATTTGCAGAGTCACTGTTACTAGCAATACATTTTTCTTATATCCTTCCCCCCTAAAGCTGTTGTATAGGGATTTTGGCCCACTCTTATTTACAATATTGCTCTATATATTTGATATTTGTGATTATTGTTTCATGCAGAACCTTCGAAAAGTGCTGCCAATGTATTTGAGTAAAGATGAGGTCTGGATGTTGGCCAGTCCATTGTGACACCTTGGTTTATTTCTCTCAGTCATTTTGTTTGTAGATTCGCTGGTTTTCTGGAGTCATTAGTCTGATACATCCCCCAAATCAAGGTTTAACTTTGGTTGTTGACAGTATAATATGACATTTGAGTCTAGATTACTTCAGTGTATATATAGGTGTTCATAGTCAACTCAATGACTGAGATTCCCAGGTCATGAGGCTGGAAAACAATCCCAAATCACCATTATTGTGCTTAACAGCTGGCATTGGTGAAGATGCTTTCATCCTGGCAACCCTTCCAAGAAAGCTGTACTTTTTCAGTATATCTAACATGTTAAGTGAGGCCTGGGAATTTGCATGGTCTGGCGCTGGGGTAAACTTCCTGGGATGTCTACTCCTGGGAAGATTGGCCAGCTGTCGTGAATGTTTTCTACTTGTGAATATTCTTATCTACTTCAAAATGACTGCCCAGTTTTTGGAAACAGGCTTATCGTCCTTTACAGACAGATATGCAGCAGTAGTTGCTTATCTAAAATCACTGCTGATCTTTTGCCCTCTTGGCATTGTGTTAATACACACCCAAATGCTTCAGACCAACAAACTGCTAAAACATCATAGAACTATATTTTTTAAATTGTTACATTTTATGTAAAACCTTCTTTGAAAGATTTCTCTTTTTCAAAAGATTGTAGGACTTTCTTGGGGCTAACAGTCTTCAGAGGACAAAATATAATTGTACCCAGACACCTCTTGAATATCAGTGAAGAGGAGTTTGATCTATAAATAATCTTGCTGTGAAAGCAGACCTAAAAGTTGAGTGAAAGGGCACATTACAGACATGAAGAGCATGTTTTGTAGGCTTGGGGAGCTCTCTTTTGTAATCATGGAAAGGTCAATAGAGGTTTACTGAGGTCTAAAAAGTGAGGGATGCTGAGAGGTTAAAAAAAATGCAATGGAGAGACCAAAGGTTTTTAGATGGTTTGTTTTGTCTGAATGTTGCAAAGACTCAGCAGATGAGAGGGAAGAGGTGGGATGAATCAGATATATAAAGGGCACACTGTGGATATCTGAAGCATCAGTGACACATAACCAGTCTTTGATGGTGGATGCTCTGACTTTATGTGGGTGAGGTTGAAAGTTGTCCAGCGTAGCTGCTACTTGAAAGGATGGGTCACTGCTGGAAGTCTTAGTTGTAAGTTTAACAGAATTTCAGCTGTACAGAAAGAATGTAAGAAGCATTTCATATTAGAGACAGACATAAGTTAGACACCTCTTCTTATTTTTGCTTAGCTCTATCATGTCTTTATCCATATGCGTCTTTCTCCACAGGGAACAGCGCAGCTGCATTTCAAATTAAAAGTTGGAATTTCAAAGTAAGTTGCATTTGACAGCTCTCCTATTGTCCTATTGGGAAATCAGTAATTGAGTGCGATTTTAAACTATTCCTTTTAACATTTAGTTCTGCAACTAATATTAAATTTGATTAAACAACGCTGAATACACTCTGCACCTGGCTTGTATAGAAAATCCTAATGAAATCCAAGGAAATACCATGTGTGTGTGTGTGTGTGAATAAACAGCTTTTTCTGAGGAGGCCTTAAAAAAAACTTGACAAATAAATCGCAACATGAAGCTCCATCTGGTTTCTCACACTGGACAAAGGAAAAAAGACAGAAAAAAATGTCTGTGGGAAAATGGTTTCTGAATGTCCTTGCCCTTGGTGACAGTTGCAGTATGCTTTGAAAGTCTTTCATGTGCCCTTTTAAGGGTAGATGTATTTACTTATATCAGTGTAGCCCACCAGTGGAAAGTCCATCCAGTTCAAACCTGTAAAGAGTGCAGTGGGTTCTCCCTCTTATCTCCCTTTTTCTTTGTTCCCTGCTGCTCTCTCCTCTCTTCTGTTTCTTCCTAACTTTCTCCTCTCTGAGTTGGTGTGGATCCACCCAGTGTAATTACAGAGCAGTTTGCTTATGTAAGGAAAGCCTCTCCTGAAACAGCACTTTCTCAAAGACTTGCCGTTTCAGCTTTTTTTGTTTGCGCAGGCAGACTTTTGGCGTGTATTTGAGTGTATGTGACGTAAATAATTTCAGTTTCACGTGATCGCGGTGCCACTATGAAAATGGTTTCACCTGTTAAAAGTTGTTTATGCGTGCCCCAGATGCAAAGTCCATTGTGGTACATCTGTGGTGTGCCTCAGTCATTTTAGCCTTCCCTGTGGTTGTCTCTCTGAGTCATGCATCTGCAGTCCATGTGTCAAGTATGAATAAAGTCAGAAATCCACATTTTAGTTGGTTGAAACATTTACACACACACAGATCTTTATACAGCTAACTGACTTGAGCCAAAGGGGAATCATCTAGGTTTCAAAATTGCAGCTTGTATTGTTAGTCTTTCCAGCCAAAGAAGACAAAAGTGTTAAAATGCTAGTCAACAAGAAACTTGTAGATACTTCAGAACCCCAGCTTATATGCAAAGAACTCAGTGGACAACTCCCACAGCCTACTGGGTACAACGTCCATCTGGTTTACCACCTACCACTCAAAAGTGCAGAAGTCACAACACCCAAAAATGGAAAAATTGGTAACAATACAAGTAGAAATACACAATCCTTTATGCCTAAAATAATATCTGCAGGGCAAAAAAATGTATGTAATAGTTGAAGACTTTAACTATATTTGAACTACATTAAAAACAGAATTTTGATGAGGCAAAAGAAGTTTAAAAGAGTTTAATGTTATGGCAGCAGTGCAGCCACTTTGTATACGTGCTACAGTCGTTTTGGCATATGTTTTGGGAACTTTTTTTTTTTTTTTTTTTGCCCCCTAAGATACAAATGTCAATATGTCCAGTTTCTCTTGAGTCCATCATCTTGGCTGTACAATAATCCCTGAAACAAGCAATTGTTGATGCAACAATGCAGACACTTCCATGGTTTGGAAAAGCTGATACGGGATGTGTGTGGATCAATAATGACCCAGCTATCTCCTGTCCTGTATAAACAGCATTTACAAACGCGACTCTTTGAGCCTTCTTTTTAACCTGCGAGTGAGAGCGGAGCTGACGCTGCAGTTGTAGTAGCCCACCATCTTTCATATGTAGTATGTATGTAGTTTTCGGTGTATTTATGTATTTGGATGTTTTCCCTCCTTCATAAAAGACCAGAATGTTCTTAAGTGTATAAATACCTCTTGGTATTTGCTTTGCCCTCGGTAGCTGAAAAAAAAAAAAAGCCAAACATTCTTTTAAATTTTTTTAATTGGATCTTATTAGTATTGGATCTTATTACATCCCTACTTAAAAATGTATTTTCTTCTTCTTCTTCTTTTGGCATTTCCCTTCAGGGATTGCCACAGGAGGTCATAGGTTTCGATCCTCTGCTGTCTTCTGCATCTTCCTCTGTCACACCAACTTGACAACATACCTTTTTTTTCCACCACATCCTAATATTTCCTCTTTGGTCTTTCTTTTGTTCTCCCACCTAGAAACTCCATCTGCAGCAGCCTTCTACCAAATATATCTGCTGTCCTGCATCTTTTAGGGTCCGAACCATCCCAATCTGGCTCCATTTTGTGCCTGTACACCTCTTCTTCTTGGAAAAATGAGAGGAGCGTCATTTGTTTGGTTGATAACACTGTAGAAGAGAGACTTTTATAGAGTGTAACTGGCTCATTCTTTGCTTATCTGGACAGGAAACCTACACAAGATTAAATGTACCCTCTATCCTTTTCCTTTTATTGGGACCAATCCAAACAATAACAGTGTTGGATATTCATATAAAACATGACCAGTGTTGTACTGGACGCAGGGGTTTTTGGTAATCATAGACTGATGTTTAATCGAGTAACACCAGTGTAAAGTTATATCACTCTCCGTGAGTGTGGACTGGATCTCTGTATGCACATATCTCTGCATGAATTTGCAGTTATAGAGCCGTTGCCTCCATCTTCACTGGCCGTTTACACAATGTAACAACTGTGCCGCTCTTGAGCCATGCTGCATTTGCGTTAGCATAGTTCTCAGTGTGGTCGGACACAGGCACACACAAACACACCCATACACAGGGTCAAGGCCTCGGTCTAAGTGTGGGTTGATTCGTCCATTCAGCATTCTCTCACCCTTTTGTTCCTCTGGAGAAACATGACAGCAGAGACACTCTTCCTCCACTTCTTTGTCTCTTTCCTTATCGTCCTCTCACTGTCTTATGGCATCAGTCCGCCGGTTTGGATCATGCTCTAGCTGCCAGTTGAGAAACTCTCGCAAAAATGGGACTGGGAGACGGTGGAAGAGTCGTAGCGCTGTTCCTGAGTGGCTGCTGGGATCCCGGATTAAGGCACAGGGAGAGGACGAAGAGGACTGGAAAGGCAAAACGGGAGCAGCTAAGGCCAGAGACGCCTCACAGGCAGGTGGTGTTGGTCCGTTCAGTTAACGGGTTGTTGCAGCTAAAGTCGTTGGTTATTTGACAACTGCAGTTCTGTGAGGTAAAATATTAATCCTGCCAACATTGTTGTATGTTTATCTAAAAACTTTAGAAAGTAACCAAAAAAGCGGACTTTGTGATTGTCTCACATAGTTGCATCAGATGTTATATGACTCTTGTATGCTGTTGTTATTACATTACCTCGGCAGTGACATCACCCTGATCATACGCGTTTCATTTCCACACACCCCCATGCTGTCGCGAAATCATCCTAAGCATGTGGATGACATCATTGTAGTTTCTTCCTTAATATTCAGATGTACTAAAGCCATTAAAAAAGGCCTTTCATGATCAAAGCAGAGTGATATACTGGGATGCATTTTAACCAGACTGGACCGACCATTTGTACCGGCAGTACACCCTTGGTTCTGGCTCTGTGATGCAGCTCGGTCACTTCAGATGCTGCTTTGAGAAAAAAAAACCTCCCATTTTAGTATATTCTGTTCCTGCATTGTAGGAATCATGATGTTAAAAGAACTGATTAAAATATGGAGCTTTACGGATGAATTCCAGCTGTTTCTCAGCATTTAGTCTCAAAAGAAAGTGAAAAGTCCAAACTAACACAAACTTGTCCAGTGATCATGGTGTCTGGAGCATTGAAAGACTATAAAGTAAGCTGCCTAACGCCTAGCTTTTTAGTGCAGCTCAAAGAGCTGTTACAGTTCTCAGTGGCTGGATTTATATCTCTTGCTCTGAGAAATGAGTTCAGTCCAACAGGAAGGTGCAGCGTCAGTTTTTATGGATAAACTTCATCATTCTTTGTATTTCTTTTTCCTACCAAACCTTGCTTTTCAACATCGTCTTATGTTCCTCACTCATGAAGACTTTGTATGAAGCCTTTTCACTCACGACCAGCTCTGTGTTTTGGAAACAAAGAAACAATCATGAGAATCCAAGAACCTTTAAAAAGAAGAGTAAAAAAATGAAATAGTGTTTGTCTATAGATGAGAAATAATGTTTGAATTTCTCATTTATGACACAAAAAATGATGTCACGGCCAATTTAAACTTCTTTGCTCTACTTAAAATCATGTTCTGCCATGTGAAGTTAGTTTGCTAATGAAGATTGTTTGTAGATAAATAATTTTTTAAACAATATTCAGTTCATTTTGATTCGATTTAGCATTATTGATGGGATATTACAGTTTTACAGTTATAAATAAAAAAATATCTTGCAGCCATTGTAACTTCCCATATTCATGTTTTGTTTTTTTTTTCTTTTAATTTTGTCCTTCGTCTTCATTAATATACTCTGTAGACACGTGGACAGGTTTCTTCATGTGAGGTTGGACTTGTAGAGACTTTTTTTTTCTTTTGGATCATTTGAAATTTCCTGCACAAGCTGAGAGCATTAACACTGGTTCCACCTTTTTTTTTTCTTTGATGTTCAAGCGATGGTTTTGCTGGCTTTACTGGAGTTCAGCAATCCTTAAACGTTTAGCAAACACATAGTCACTTGGGTTGTTAGGGAACATAACACTTGTATAAAGGATTTTAAATTTTATTTTTGAACACTGGGATGCCGTCTGTTTGTGTCGCTGTTATGAGAGCGAATGTTACAGCCATTACCATTTTCTGTCATGCACACCAACAATATGAGCATATAACTGTCCTTCATTTTCTTTTTGGAGATAAGTCACCCAGGCTTTTATGGGTTTTCCTTCTGTAATGATCTGTGTTTTTAAATTCCAAGAAGTCCTGTAGAGTGACCTGTTTGCCTTCCCAGCCCTGCCTATAAGTGAATAGGCTGCCTCCGACTTTGGTACTTCGATGAAGCATTTTCTTCCAAAGATGAGTTTTCACAAAGCTGTGAGTCAGCCTGGAAATATGTTGTCCTTTCCTCAGCCAAGAAAACATGGCCATGTGAGTGCTGGAGCGTGAATAGGAGATGCAGAGGGAAACAGAAGCATGTGGGTGCTGAGCACCTGAGTCATCCATGATGTTTTAGGGAGGTTACAGGAGCTTGTATCTCTTATCTGTCAGACTGGTCCTTGGTTCTTTGTATTGGCTTGCTAATTGATAGAGATCTAGCAGTCTGGATCGAATGGGTGTGTAAAGCACAAAAAATGCATTTGTGTAATAATTTGGTTCTATTTCAGACATGTCAGTGGTTTTAATACTTTTTTATTGAGAGCTGTAAGTGAAACAGACCACTTATAACCCTTGTGAGAGTTGTAGTTTTCCATCTAGTGCTTAAAAAGTTTTACATGATATTAATAGTTAAAGATCATATGTTATGCTTTTTCATGCTTTAAGGGATCAAAATTGACTTGAATTGTAATATACCAATGATTAAGGCTGTTTATCTGTAATTTTAAGAAGTGCATGATTGATTTTAAGCAGCAAGTAAGTTTTTGAAAGAGCAGACATACCAGGAGCTTCTGCATTTTTTTTCTTTTCATAGTCCTCCAAACTCCAGGTGCAGTTCAATCCAACCTATTCACCTGCCCCCATCAAACATGATTCGGTTCAGATGGAGACGTTGTCAGCTTGTTTCTCTTACTGTGGCATGTGAGTGGCAGTGATGCCACACTTGAGTACCTGATTGATTTAGGAAGCTAGCGACTAACATCAGAATGAGGGAGAGCAGAGGAAAACACGGTGCTCATCACAGCACAGAAAAATGGAAGATTTAGGTTGCGTGAACAGGTCCAGAGAGTTTTTGACTTGTGATTGGAGTCCGTCCTCCTGCTGAGTCAATTTTTAAGACTGTATCACCCTCTGTGTTTGGATAAGTTAGCTGCTGGGTATACTTTCATATTCATCTCTCAACAGAAAACTAGACTTTGTTGCCCAGAAAGAAACTGAGCATGGCTCCATCAGTTCAAAAGAACTTTCTTTCTGCAATATTTTCCGCTTTCTGCTTTAATAATTATATTTCTTAATGCCCTTAAAACTGGGAAAACAGTCTGAAAACAGTACTGTATTGTAAGAAGGATCACCTCTGCTGCAATGTATTTGTACAGCTGCGGATGCACTGAAACCCGGTCTGGCATTAGATTTAAAATTAATCAGTCAGCAGGGTAAAAGGAAGTCAATGTCACTGTTAGAAGTCAGGACTTTATTTTGGGGAAGGATACTACTTTTAATTGAAAATACTTGAATATAATGGTGTCTAAACATTTCCAGGGATACCAGTCATTCCTTTTATTCAGAACATTAATGTTCAGATTTGAACTTTTTTTTGTTTTTTCTGCCAGAGCTGACACGCAACATCTTTGCTAATTTAGTTTGTCTTTTTGTATTAGTGTTTGTGTGTGCAAGCGCACTGATGTGCTGTCTCTCATAGTCATCCAGCTGGATGGAAATTTTGCCAAAAATAACAGCAGTAATCGCCATGGCAATAATGATGGTTAATGATGATGACTGCCATTTATCTGACTGGAAGGATCTGTGCATTTGTGTGTGTGTGTGTGTATGTGAATAAATCCCCAATGATGTGTTTGAAGGGTTCACACAAAGCCCCCAGCACTCGGTGACAGCAGCCGGAGGGGGTAGGGGGGGTTGTTGGTTATCGGGTCTGTTTCTCCTGAAACAATGTCGTCCTTCTTCACTCCTCAATGGGCTTCTTATTTTCAGGAGGGCCTCAACATTTTCCCCCTTCAAACATTTTATTCACCAGTTGGCGTTTCAGTCGTGTTGTTGTGAAATGTTATTGTGAAGGGACGAGAGACGTTATCTAAGGTTTGCACAATCCCATTAAACTTTACTGGAAAACATTATTTCCTAATCAATGTCACACAAGGACTCAATCAAGGTGACTCATCTCTAGTGTATTAAAAATACTTTTGACTATTAAAATTAAAAAAAAACATGCCTGTAGCAAAACCTTTCTCAGTTTACTAACCACATCTAGAACAGAAAGAAATTTACCTCCTCTCATTTGATGTCACTGTTTCTTTGCTTTCGGTCATGTTGTACCACTGTTTTGTTATTTATTATTTTGGTACAGCTGCAGCTTCTACAAGATTGTGAGTGAATGCTGAGCTGAGAAAATATTGCAGATAAAAAGATGCTAAAAATAATTCACAATCTGAGCTTGACTTGTCCATGTCACCAGAACTGAAGCAAGATATGGGTTCACTTCACTTTCCTTTATTTTGTCTCATCTCACTTTTCTTTGCTGTTCCTTAATAACTTGTCTGTCTCCAGTTTAAATTGGACTGTAGTTCTGAGATGATCAACAACTTCTGTTGAGCATGCTGATCATGCCTTTTATTTACTTGAGCTTTTTTGATCAGTCTGACAAACTAGAGTTGTATCTCTGCAAGATGAAAAAGTTGAATCATTCAGATCAGCATGTTAAAAAAAAAAAAAGGAAGAAAAAAATTAAGACATCAGTCATGTTCAAACAATTCCCCTAAAGTTACACTGTTGAGTGTTGTTTTTATTTATTTATTTAATTGGGTGGTGGTGGATCATCTTAAGCTAAATCATTAGTGTTTTGCCATTGCATACTATAGTGTGGCTTTTTTTTTTGTCAGTTACACAACAGTTTCGTACGCTGTTGAGATTTCATGTGAGCTGAATTGCTACTGATCAGCGATATAACAGCACGGGACCATTGATTTAGACTTAAAATCATCACTGGATATCGGCCAAGTTGGCTTATCCTTTTGCAACATCTTCGAGCAAAGGCAGTAGTTTTGTTGGTGTCAGTTACTATTTCAGCAGTGTTTATTCCTCCGTCACTTTATTTCTCTGTGAAGGTTTGTCTCCTCACAATGGCAGGTGACCACATGACATTCCTTCCATATCCTCCATCCCTCTGTTCTTGTTATAAAACTGCAGTCATGTCATACCATTGAATGGAAAAACAACCTTCTTCCCATCTGCATCTATTTTCCTGAATTTATTTTATATTAGTAGATTGCATTAGACTACGGGTTAAAATCTGTTTCTTGTAGCAGACAAGATCTACCACCACCAAAGACTGCTACAATAACTCGTCACTGGGAAGGTCTGTAACCCTGTCCTGTTATGGATGGTTGGGGTAGATGGTGATCATTGAGGCAAGAGATGCCAAGTTTAAGAGCAAGTTATTTTATTGAACGCATTCATTAAACATTTACAGTCAAAGTAAGTGAACTATAGCAGACACTTTCAGCGGCTCTGGATCTTAACATTCAGGTGGAGTTTTTGACTATTTCTCTTTGCAGACCTTTATCAACTTGGACATAATTGTAGGACGTCTGGTGAGCTGCTCTCTTGAGGTTATTTCACAGCAGGAAAATGTTCATTTGTGTTCTGACTTGGCCAGTACAAAAGGCAGTTTTTTTTTTTTGTTTGTTTGTTTTTTTTAATTTGCAGCCATTTTGTTGTGGATGAACTTTATTGCTTAGGGCCATTCCCTTGGTGCATCACCCGGCTTCTGCTAAGCTTCAGCTGATGGACAGCCACCCCAACATTACCCTGGAGTGACCGACACCCTGAGGCAGTGATACAAGCCCAAATCATAATACCCCTGCCACCGTACTTCACACATTGGTTAACTGATGTTGATGAGCTGTGCCCTTTTTGCACAGCTCATTAGTGCTGAGTATTCAACTTTTGTTTCATCTGTCCACAAAAGTTTGTACTGCGATGGAGTGCAGCAGCTTCCAATGTGTTCTTCTACTGTGGACAACCTACCTGTTTAATGTTTGACTTCTGACTGCTGGATTCGTGAACATGATGTTTTCCAGTTCCAGTAATGTCTCCGAGACTTTAGCTGTTACTCGTTTGTTCTTCTTCCTGCCTTTGGAGGCATCTTGGCTTGGCGCCTTATTTCTAGGAAAGGTAACCGCAGTAATACACTGTCTCCATTAACAGACAGTTTGTCTAACTGTGGACTGATGGATGTCTGAATACTTTGAGGTTACTTGGCATCCCTTTCCAGCCTCATGCATCAACTACTCTTAATTGTGCATCCTCAGAGGCCTCCTCTTTGTGAGGCATCCTTCACATAAGCAGATGTTTCAAATGAATGGCAAAATTAAAATGTTTGAAGGTCTTTTTATCAATCACAGTAGCTCGGCCCCACCCCCAGACTTATTTTATTCATTAGGCTTGAGGTGTACAAACTACTGACTCCAGCTTCTTTTCATTGAATCTTTTAAATTTTACATACTCATAAACCAATACACTTTTCCCCCTCCCATCACTGTGAATGTTTAAAAGATGTGTTCATTAAGGACAAGGTAGATTCTAGTTATTTGGTTTTTATTATCTAAGGTACTTTATTTTTGTCTGTTATTGTTATTGATGAAGATGAGATTACATTTTATGGAATTATTGTAGAAAAAAGTAAATTCAACAGGATTTACATACCTTATGTTGCTTCTGTATTTCACAATAAGAGTGGTTAGTGTATATTGTAGTAAAAGTCTTACTGTACATATTAAACATTTAAGGTTAGGACATCGACCAAGATGTAAAATAATTCATAAGAAGCAAACAATACCAGTGATAACATACAAAGTCACCTGAATATTCATATTAAAAGTTGTGAAACTACGCTGTCTATCCATGTGCGCAACATTCATTGTGTTCATTTCTGTCTAAATAAATTAACACATTTGCTCATCGGTTTGATTCTAGCTGCAGTATCTAATTCTGTAAATTATTCCGATGTTGGGGTGTCATTCAGGCTATTGTGAGGGAAAACATTGAGCCTGTGATCTGAATGGCAGCCTGGTGCTGTCCACTTCTTAATAAAGCAAAGCTGCCTTCAGCTTTGCACTCCTTCATCCAGACTTGAAGAACATAGTGTTTTATATTTGAAAAACATGCGGTATTGGCTTTTAATTTGAAAAATGTGTGCAGAGGTGAAAAACGACATGGATCCTGCCTTTTAAGGAGCTTTTTCTTCTGTGTTATCCTTCCTGCAGGAACCATAATTGTGTTCACTGAGAGGGCAGGGCAGGAAGTGGGTTTGGGGGAGGAATTTTTTTGAGCATCGTGTACGTACACACACACACACACACACACAGAGAGAGAGAGAGACACACACAGACACTCCTCAAACTTTAATGTGCTTGACAGAGGGAAAAAGACAGAGAAGACCATGGGGGGACTTAACTACATCTCTCTCTCAAGCTGTCATGACGCTCTGGGCCTCTTTTCTTTTCGTTTCTTTTTTTTGATAGAGTTTCTGGTCACCGTGGTGTGTTTTATGCGTTGCTCATAGCAACCATGTGTGTACAGTATGTTGGTGTAGGAATGTGGTGACTTCAGATGGGTAAATGTTTTGTCTTGTGAGGAAAAAAAAGGGAAGAGACTGAGTTTGAGGATTATAAACAAAAATCTTAACTTTCAGTTAAGCTCATACTTTTATGTCCCACATTTATTCACTACGATCATCGTTTCTGTTTGTCCCGCTTGGCTCCTCTCTGACCCTGTCTCGGTCTTTTTCTTTGTGCCTCTCTCACCTCTTCCTCTCTATTTTTATCTTCTCTCCCACTGAGTTCACATCTGGATCTTATTGACAGAGCGAACAGGAGGCCTTCAGCCTTAAAAGACTCTCTGGACTGTGTGTGTGTGTGTGTGTTGTATGTACTTGGTGTATGTTTCTTACAAAGCATGGCAGACCTGAATATAAACACAGCTTGCTTAAAAGAAGGTTTTCACCAAGCCACACATGTATTCACACCCAGTGTACTAGTGTCGTCATGAAACTAGTGTTGTGTGCTAGTTGCTGAACCCCAAGTTTGTGTATGTGAGAAATCATATGAATGTAGTAACTGTTAATAGACAAACATTACCTCAGACGAAGAACAGAATATAACTTTTCCCACCATGTCATTACATATTTAACAGGAATAAAATAATTTGGGTAATATGTACCACCTTACTACTTCTATGGGATTTAAGAGGGAAAGCGGCAGAGATGTGTGTATAATTGTTTTTGCATTTCTGCAGCTAAGTGTCTCTTTTTGAATGAAATATTGTAAAGAAGAATGAGCCAAACTTCCTCCTCAATGATACGAGAGTCTGATAAAGTCGTACAGGAAATGGCTACTTCGTTATTCCTGCTGAAGTTAAATCATGGGGATACTTAGTATTGCCCACATCATTTATCTTTTTCTGTTTCTAGTTCAAGAAATAAGTAATGGTACTGCTAAAAAGAAAAAATGTTTTTCTGAGGTTGTATCTGTCTGATACTAAGATACACTATGATCTGTTTAATTTCATTATGGTTTTACACAGAGAAAAATAGGATTAGGTGAGGAATACCAACTGTGGCATAACTGTATTCAGTGTTTTGATTTTTATTATTAAGACTCTAAATCGTTTCTGATCTAATGATCATTAAACGATATGAACACACAGCTAATGGTATAATTGCTGCATTCATTGCCACTATAGAGGTGCAACCTGAGACCATCTTGAGATGGCACCCCACCCAACTTTTTTCTTCTTTTAAGTTGTTATCAAACTTAAGAAGACAGCAAGAATTTGTTGTGTGTGTGTGTGTGTGCATGCGTGTGCGTGTGGACATCATGTGACCAGTGTCAGGTAGGATCAGCAGCTGTCATTTTTCTGCATCCATTCAGGATGCTGCTGTCACTTTTACTTGGCCTTCTCAACACACTCTGGATTAATACCCTAAAAGAAAAGAGCATTTCCATGACACAACAGCCCCTTATTTTTGATGATGACAAAATGTGAACAGATTTACATTTTATTATCAGAACCATGTTATACTCCCCATGACAGTTCTGTTTAGCCGCAAACAAATACACAACATAACCATGTGTGCTTTTAAAAGAGAATAGTTTTTCTCAATATTTCCAAAACTCTTTCTTTAGTCAAGTGTGTTCAGTCTAACACAGGTGCAAAATTGCTCATTTTTATTAGTATGCTTTATTTCTTTTTGATATGTGATTATTTGTATGCCTATTATTTACTTAAGAAGAAATTAAGTGTTAAAAAAGTACAATATTAAGGTAATCTTTAGTTGATCTTTATATAT
>JAOWBL010000005.1:12335694-12382504 GCA_028564865.1 Zenarchopterus dispar | reverse complement strand
TGTGTATATATATATATATATATATATATATACACACACACACACACACACACACACACACACACATAATATGGTGTGTATAATTGGCTCCAGCAGATCCCCTTGACCCAGAAATGGATTCAGAGGGTACAGAAAATATATATGTATATGTGTGTGTGTGTTTGTGAATATAAATGTTTTTGGATAAAGCAACTTAAAAAATAACTGAGGCATTTAGAAATATAATAAAACATTTTAGATTTTAACTTAAAGCCATATTACCCAATCTACAATCAGGTTTCTTTAAATTTGATTTTGTGGATTTTGTATGATGTCTTTAGAAAATTGGTAAAAACTGTAAAACAAACTGTGGACACCACATCCCTCCACTAGAGGAGGAAAAGAAATTCTTGGCTTCAGTTTTCAACTATTTTCCTAATAATTTTTCAGTTTTCTTCTCACAGTATATCTACTTTTCTGTGTAGCTGTAGAGTAATAATGAAGCTTTTGTATTTTAAATTATCCAGACAGACTTTACACATTCTTCCTGCCATGCAAAGATTCATCATAAATCTGCCAGCCACCTCAGGTGCTGAGCTCCTAAAACCTCCCGTCACTGCTGTCTGAGCGTGGCAGCCTCCAGGGTCAATGGCAGGTCTTTTAACCTCTCATCGCTCAACTCTGCATTACTTCTGCTGCAGCAAAACACGTGTTTTTACATAACTGAAAATTAGTTACATGACTTCCTCTTATCTTC
The DNA here is from genome assembly GCA_028564865.1 of Zenarchopterus dispar. NCBI lineage: Eukaryota > Metazoa > Chordata > Actinopteri > Beloniformes > Zenarchopteridae > Zenarchopterus > Zenarchopterus dispar. Next base: position 12,381,768 of record JAOWBL010000005.1, on the reverse strand, counting down.
CTAATGGTAGGCTGCATTTCTGGCAAGGAAAAAGAGAAAGCTTGGCAACTGTGTTAGAGAGGTTCTGGCTGAGAAAAGCCTCGCCAACTGACTAATTTTTTGGGTGTCACATTGGCTCTGTCATTGTATGCAGGCAAACAAAGAAATAATTTGAGCTGACTGTTGGTGTGGAAGGGTTGATGTGATCAACCCAAATTCAGAAAATAAAGCAGCGATCAGTTTTGAGGCCCATGTTATTACTAATAATGAGTGACAACAAAAGGATGCGTGAGACGAGAGCATCTAGAGGGCACGGTGGATTTCATTTATCTACCTTGCTGTTTTGCATTTTTAGAGCAAACCACAAAATAAATGTAAGTTATATTTGAAGGGTTTGATGGTATAGATGTTTACTTTGCAAACAATCAATTTGAAAACAGCAACAACCCACTGATATTCTAACCAGTATCAGTTATTAGGAATGTATGTATAGTTATCAGATCAGAACTCAGAAAAAGTGGATAGGTGCATCTTTAATCTGTAGTTTATAACATAAAGATACAAGATCTGGCTCATAATTATTCAGTAACGGGATGAACTGAGGAGCTGGTGTTTGGATTGGATGTGTGTGTGTGTGTGTGTGTGTGTGTGTGTGTGTGTGTGTGTGTACACTATTAATAGGGAAGGAAATAGTGCCTGGGAATATTGTCCCCTCTGGAAAAACAAACTTTTCTTTCCCCAGTTCTGTTCCCCTCCATATGAGATGATGGGAAGGGGAGGAAATATGAAGATGACTTAGTGAGAGATGATGAGAGTAAGCATGAGCTGGTTGACAGCCACCGTCCCATCTTGCGTAGCAACTTCTAATTCAAACAAATACTACTACTACTACTACTACACACACACACAACATAAGTGGTTATGCTCCTGTTTGTCTTAATTATTGTTAGGTGGTTATAGGTTGGACAACTGTTCATTTCTGGTTTTAATACTAGAATAGTTGTTCAGACTTTAGTGAATCAAAATAAACTGTGAATTTGAACAATAAAACCCTAATCTTTAGTTGCTTAATAGGTTTTTAGGTTGTTTTTAGGTCTTTTATTGGTCTTTGGACCCCTGTCCAAAGATTGCAGCCCACAAATATGGCATTTTTAGAAAAATAGGAAGAAACAACAACAAAAAAAACCTCTAGCTTAAAATAGTGTCTCTGCAGAGAAATACACCACCACACACTTCTAAAGGGTATGTGTGCAACTAATGCATGTTTTGGTAGTCTGTCAATAATCTGTTGATTGTTTTTACAAGTCAACTAGTCAGTGTCACTGCTGGTGTGCTACAAGCACACAGGCTGTGGGAGGGTATGACCAAAAGCTGGTTTACATCAACAAATGAGCATCTCTCTCTGAGTGATTTTAAAAAAAAAAAAAAAAAAAAAACATAATGTGGTTTTATACAATGAGAGGACGATAAAAATTCCACGAGAATGATTGTCGACTATGTTGCAGCCCTGCCAGTCACATGATTAAGTGAGGTTACTTTTGTGTAAGTTGATGAGATTATTATTTTGTTTGTTTTTCTTTGATTATGGTAGTCGGTATTTGAATAGATTGTGGAATTACTTCAGAAAATTAAAAAAATGACCATTATGGAGGAGTGAGTTGTGGGCTGATTTGTGTATTAAGGACTTTGTACAATTTTTATTGGTAAAAATGTGGAAAGATGATGCATTCATGGTTGATCCAAAATGCCTTGCCTCAGTGTCTTTACCTGAAGATTGTGAGGTGAACCTTATCTTGTAGTTTTAAAGAAAGTGATGGAGATACACCTCAAATTTCTCTTAAATCAGACTTTTTAGCGTGTCATTGACTGTCTTGAAGTTAATTGTTCTTGGGAATATTCCTTCTTTAAGTCGCAAGATCGACCCCGGGATTGATAACCAGCCCTATCAATTGCTGAAGTGTCTGTGGACAGGACTCTGAACTTTGCATTCCTACTGGAAAAACCCAGCCACTAAATAATCACAACCCAGTGTTCTCAGTGCTGGTCCCAAGTCTAGTTAAGGAGCAGGACTGCGTCAAAAAGGGCATCTGATGTAAAATCCTATACCAAATTATTATACAGAAACATCCTAGTTGTGGATAATGATTATGGACCTAAAAGTCACTCAAGCCTTCCACTTCACCAAGGTTTTATGTCTGCACGGAGGTTACAAGTGCAGCACATTCCTTCTTGTGCAGTTATGTGTGGATGGGTGCATTGTTTGTGTGTTTATGCAGACATGCTACCTGGATTCCTGCATTCCAGTCCTTTAGGATCTGGGTAAAACATTCTCTGAAGCAGGCGGGTGCATTAAGGAGGGAGGGGAGAATGAAATGAAAATAAAAAATTAAAGACAGGAAGATCAAAGAGTGAGAGAGTTCTGACTTCCTATGATTCTTCCCATTTTTGAAGCAGAGATCCCAGGACCCATTTGAGGGCCTGTGGTAGCTTCAACTGAGCTCATTGCGATGCAATTGCTTGTTCTTTCTGTGTTTTATCCCCTTATTTTTTTGAAGTTGTATTGATCCTTTTTTTTCTTCAAGATACTGAACTGAAGTCTAATTTTCTCCTTTTTTTTGATGGTTAAAGTTAAAAGTACTTTTTATCAGGTGTGCCTGAAAGAATGTGATGGGGTGAGGGTGGTTGGAGGTCGTTAAAACTGGGCACCAGAGTACAAATGGCTTGGAAAAGCAGCTTTGGTTTGAATTTAGTCAGCATGCGTTGGTGATCTAATCGCTCCTTCTGAGAGCCACACTGGGAGTGAGCCCGTATCTCACACACACACATGCTAAGACAAACTCTCTTCTCACACAAACTCGCACACAAACACACACACGTAACACTGCCATATAAGGAGAGAGCAAGAGGGAATTGGACAAAGTTGAATCCAGGGGTCGTCTTTTCTCCTCTCCCTTTTTTTCCTATTTTTTTTCTGGCTATCCTGAAGTTCATTGGCAGCTCACTCTTTCTCCTTATTCATGCTCTCATTTTCACCCATTAATCCACTTGTGTTTTCTGTCTTCTCCCTGTCTATACACTCAGACTTTGTCCTCAATCCAAGTCTGAAAATGGTCTGTCTTTTTTTCTTTCTCTCTCTCTCTTTAGATGCAGCACACCCAGTTTTTGGAAGGAGCTCTTAGTCCCGTTTGAACACTTTCTTTCCTGGTTTTACTCAAGACTACACATTAACCAGATATCCCTCATTGATACCAGCCCAGCTCAAACACAAGCTCCACACAAGTGTGAAAGCATTTGAACACAAGCACATAAAGGAGTACTTCCATAACCAGAAAAGGTGTTGGTGATTTTTTTTTTTCTTTTCTTTTTTCTGGCAGACTGATGTAAATGTGACATTTCATGACGTGTTTTATTCGGAGTAGCTTGACCCTGAAGTTATGAACTACTTTATGCATTGTAGCAGCTGATATTATTATCTGACATTATTTATGTGGGAAACCCATGAATAATACATAACTGATTTTTTTTTTAAATTTTGTCAGAAGGAAACATTCCTTTTTGATTCTTTAACTCATACTTGGTTTCATCTCAAACTCATCTGTGTTTGCCACCTTTTATCTCTTTGTTTGACATTATGAAAAGTTTCCTGAAATAGAGCCAGCCCTCTTGGACCCATGGTGAGCTCAGAAGGAGTCAGAAAGTTAAGCGTGACACAATTAGTGAATATTTTGACAAAGCTGTGGTTAATGTGTATGGCAAAGATGACTAAGAGTACCCCCTGTGGACTGTGTGTGTGTGTGTGTGTGTTTTATACAGTGTAGTGGAATGTGGCTGTTTCATGTGAGCAGTTATAAACGGCTCTGCTTTCCTGGGAGTATCCGGTATTGGATTGTGTATATTTTGTGTGTGTGTGTTTGTGTGTGTCAGTGGCTGAGATAAAGAAAATGTTTCCCTTTTTTAGTTCTGTCCCTCTGGGAGAAAATCTTATGAAGGAGGAGGAAGGCTTGATCTTAGGTCTTCTGTTCACATGAACATGAAGAGCACAGAGGTTCTTCTTTGACGGCACTCATCCAACAGTTAAACTTATGTACTTGTTTAAGTTTTGCATAAAAGAAATGGCCACTAGACAAGTAATTACTAAAGTCCTATTTCATGTGTCAAATTAGCTCCATATTGTAACTACTGAATTTGTGAAAAAAAGTAAAGGAAGGATGAACATCTTTTTCTTTCAGTTCAACCAACTGGGTACTTACTTTTTTTTTTGGGGCATAATTTTCTAATTTATGTAGACCATAATCTTTTCCAAAGACCAACCAAATAGTTTTGGCATGTTCACATACAGAAGGAACAAAAAAGACCAAAGTGTTTTTGAAAATAATGACATTTAAGCAAAATGACAATAGTCTTGAATAAGTGGAAACTTAGTGGATAAAATGTCTCCACTGTGAAGGTTTAGCAGTTTTTTCAGAAAGTCTGGAAATGTCTGATTCTAAGTTGATTCTTGATGAATCGTCATGACAATAAATTACATTTACCAACCCTAAAGCATCAAAGAAGAATTTACTTTAATCATACCTTTTGAACAATTAAACATAAGCGTACAGAAAATCAAGAACTAATAATAGGACCCACGGGCTTTCACCCCAACCTAATCTCTCCAATCTCACCAAACACAGGAATCTTGACTAATCAGTCAATAATTATTAAAGTACAGCTGACTTTGTCCTTCAGCTCTGGGAAAAGGAAGAAAATCATCCAACCACAGGCAGTTTTTATCACAGATTCACAGCTTTGGTCGGTTGAAGAGAAACTCGGTTTTCATCAGCTGTTGAAGATGAAAAAATTCAGACTGGATGAAGTTCACATAAAAGTTTGGGGGTACAGTAGATTTAAGATGTATCGAGATGCTGTTGATGCATAAAAATCTTTTACAGAAGAATTGTTATGAGATGGAGAGAGCAATAAAGATTTACGTCGCTAATGTCAACAAAAGTTTAGCCGTGGTTTTAAATATCACCACATTACAGCTCTTAAGTCCAAAAAATCCTTTGACAAAGGGAAGCACATAATGGTATATGGAGATACGACTGTCAGGATCATAAATGTTTAACATATGATTGCCTCTTAGCAATTTTATTGTCCTTTTCTGTTCATCTTTTTACCTCTGTTGTTGAATAAGTCTAATGGTGGTTTAATGGTACGCATGCTGGTTTTAAGAACACGGACCGGCTGACATGCAGGTTTTGTACATGTGATTAGTGGAATTTGCATTGCCCAGTGCATTTTATCTTAGCCCTTTTAATATGGTAGTCAATAAAACATTTTAAATGTAAAAATTTCAACTCTAGAAGGTTATCAAATGTGTTTATTAGCCATGTAAAGGGTTAACTCCAACATCTCACCTCCAAATCCGAGTTTTATTTGGTTGTCCATTATGATTAGAAATTCAGTTTTTGAAGACAGAAGGATGGTGGTGCTTATTTTCCACGCAGACAACATTAAAAATAACAACAACAAAAAAAGAGAATAATAAAGTGAGATTTTCAAAAGGTTCTGGTCAAATCTCAAGTGTTAGAAAATACCATAGAAATGGTAACATGACATTTTTTTATCATTTAAGCGAGCAGGTTATACAATGATGGGAGATGTATATGTAAAATTTGTACCATTATCCAAAAGAATAAAAACAATTCAGCAATTAGGGAAGGGGATTTTATCTAAGACGATATGTGTATTTTCTGCAGAGTAAGCCCTCTGACAGCTTTACTAGAAGCAGCTGTTTTAACCATTTTTTTTTTCTGAATGAATGGCTCCTCAGTTTTGTAATTGTTTGTAGAAACACTCATGGCGTAGAAGGTAACCATAAAAACTTGTCTAAGGTTAGACTACCTATTCAATAATCTTTACTACTACATTTTTTAGTGACTTTCATCCTTACCAAATTTATCTTGTGGCGTGTGTTTTGGACGTTTCTGCGTTAGCGTGCAAGCTGAACACTGAAGGGTTAATGTTCGCGTGTGTGTGCTAATCAAGAGCTTTCTTTCCTGCCTGAATTTTCTATTTCTTTCATGCTTTCCATTGCATTCAAGTGTTTCCGTGGTAACCAGCATCAATCTCTTTGCTTTTCTCTGGATTTCTCTTTTATTTCTTTTCTCTGCTCGTCTAACCTTCAGAAGAGTTCCTTCCTGTTAGACTTTTAGTTTTCATTCATTCTTTCGACTGTTTCTGGGGTTTAAGTGACAACTGGTGCTGCTGATTGTGCACAGCAGGAACAAAGGTTTCACTCTGTCAAACTCCAGCAGCAGCTGAGGAGTGTAAATCTGTGCTTGTGTGTGTTGACATGGGTGGTGACCACCCATCTCTGTAGGGGCTGCTTCTGCATCTGTACTTCTTAGAACTGCACAGAAGTGGAGGCATGCATCTTTCTTTTGAAAAAAAATTGTCACTGAGTTCAAACTGTCTATCAAACCTAAAAAGAAGTTTAACTTAACATTAAAGCCACTACGGGGAAATTACACGGTAAACAATATTACAGTTATAAACTCTTAGAAATGTTTATGTTGGTTGGTGTGGAAGATGCTGAAGAGGGGGTAATGGAAATGGATGACCCACAGAGGTGACCCCTAAAAGAAAAAGCCTAAAGAAGAAGTTGTAGAAACTCGTGGAAAGGTTCTGGTCACAGACGTGTGTGTGTGCGTGTGCATGTGTCAGTTTCTTTAGGTCATCATTTACTTGCTTAATCTGTTTTCAGCGCTGAAAGGTTTTCCACCTGTCCCAAGTGCACAAACTGTTTTACTTGAAAATAATTTTTAAGAAAATTTTTAAACAAGTTTCAAGGGTGTTTATTTTATTTGAATGTTTTTGAGATGTCTGTGTGCTTTCAAACAGTCCCACCCTCATGTAAGATATTTTGGTAGTACAAGCTCTTTAAACAAAATTTCATTGGCTGACGGTTGCATCGAAGTATGAAAAGTCAACATTTTCCCTGTTTTTGGCAAAAGCAATGCTGCCATATGCAACCCACAATTCAGTTCGGTAATGGTTGACATAACCCCATTCAAAGTTTATGCACATCGACACTGAGGAGGCTGTCTGTATCAACCAAGCTCCAACCACCGAAGTCTCAGTTGTTTAATTTCACACCCATGACAACTCTGAGGGAGGTGGAGAATTTATAAAAGCAAGTTATTTATTTCTAATAGGATTGATTGACGGTCAGCTCAGCCAGTGGCTAGCCACTATCACTTCCTTGTCCATAATTATCATGCTATCAAGTTTATAGAAGCGATCACCACGTTTGTACTAGCTAATGCGACAGTAATTTTTGATTTCACCATCAACTCAGCACGTTAAGTGATATGTCCTGCTGTAGACGACTGCTGGCAGCTCTGCAGACATTTTCGCGGGGTTGTGCTAAAGGAGCTTGTAACCACAGCTACCTTTGATTGGCGTACAGTGGCTGAGGTTCAGTTGGTGTCCTGAGGAACAAGGATGCGTTCAGTACAAAGAGAGAGGGGTTTCAAAACCGCTCTTCAAGAACCAGTGGGTCATGTGACCTAATGCTTCATCTCTTGTCTTTTAGTCTATGACGTCAACATGTAAGTCGGGGGTGACATCCCACCTGAGTCAATCATGTTTTATTTGTGAAGTTGGAAAAACGGCGGATGTTCCTGGGCCACATACCTTTTTAAACTTAAGATGTTTGTCGTTTCCACATGGAACCATAAACTATGTTGCACTGTAATAGTTTAATCACTAACAAAATAAAAGTAACACTACTGAAACTAAGAAATCCAATCATTTGTCATAGCATCACATTTATTGAGTTGTTTTTTTTTTTCCTTTTTAAAGAAACTTGCAGAATGAGTCATAACATGATATGCTCAGTGGTTAGAAAGATGATAGGAGTATTATCGTCAAAGATGAGTTGTGTGTAGGTACCAAGCCACTTATCAGGACTGTGAACCATAAACGTTCTCTCAAGATGGTTAATTATCCCAACGGCTTGTGTTTGTGCAGCAATAAAGCTTCTGAAGAGTGCAAATGCATCACGAGGAAACAGCACTTATGATGATGTTGGTGCAGAGTCAATCAAGAGATTTAATCGGTTACTCCTAATGGACAAAGTTTATTGTGTACCAGGTAATTTATTCTGACCTTAAGAATGCTGCAGGTGGTATAAATAGACATCACAGATACCCCTCCTAATCATCTTTATTAACTGTAACTTTTATGGATTTGTAGCATAAATGTGTATAATTACAGCCCTAAAGTAGAGTATAAATTTATTATTAGTAATTACTTGATTCTCACAGGTTATACTAATCCCATACAAAAAAGACTTTATTTGCACCTTCACTTGTGTGCACACAGGTCTGAATTTTGAGAGGAAACAATGAAATGGCTTATTTAATGTGGTTCAGCTGACTATGAGCCTCCATGATTGGTGTCTTGTTTGTCTCTGTGCCTCCTGTGATATCCCAGCTTTTGCCTGGTAGCACAGGATGAACTCCAGCAGGTTGCTGCAGCCCTAAGTACGAGAGAAGTGGGTCTAAAACACGGATGTGTGAATGCAATTTAATGTGATGAATTGGAAAGTAATATAACATCCTTCCTGCAGCAACGATCCTCTACACTGACTTTTTTGAGGGGACTTAAAACACAATTACTGCAACAGTTCATTTTTTACTTTGGGGATTAATAAAGTATTTTTAAATTACTTTTTTGTTTGTTTGAGTAACATTACTTTTGGGATGGAGTAATAAAGCTATATCACAATGTTAAGAACCCCAATACAAGTGGATAATAATTTTTGTCTTCAATTGTTCGTTGTTTTAAGTTCAGAATGGTGAAATGGACACTTGTGAGGCACAGTGACTTTGTTTTGTAGCTGTTTTGTCTTTTTAGATGCTCTTTAAAAATCAGACACAAGGTTTGGATGTCAGTAGATAAGATATTCACATTTTGTAAAATACCAGTCAGCCTGTTCACAGGCTGACTGGTATTTTACTGGTATTTTGTAGTCAAAATACACAAATATTTTTATTCCATGAAGAATCAGGAATGTTATTGCAAGACTGAGAAAACTGGAAAGTCGACAAACAGAAGTTAAAGTCAGAATAAAGGACTAGAAAGGGAAAGAAGAGTGGAGTTTTTTAAGGGGAAGTAATTGACAGTACAGACTACAGTCTGTTGGATCAGCACTGACCAACTTGGCTGATAACAGTATGTTATATATATCACTGCATCTGTGTAAATGTGACTAAAGAGCCAACACCGGCACTCTGAGCATCTTTTTTTGGACATACAGTTTGCTGCTTCGTCTTTCGATGGCTTCTTCGTGTTCTCTTCTTTAGTCTCACCTTCAAATAAGAACTCAGACTCTTGTTTTTCAGATTTTCTGTGAGAGATGCAGGAGGAAGTCTAGAAAGTAAAAGAGAAAGAAAACGAGATGGGAGAGGGCATCAGAAAGGACAAACTGGGTGGGAGAGACACAGACACGGAGAAGGTATTTCCGGAGTGGCATTAGGGTTAGGACTGCTCTCTGCGGCTGATGACTATCTCTGGACCCTGGTGCATTATGGGATACAGTGCTGGACATGAAGTGGATGGGATTGGTAGATTAGGGGTTGCAGTAGGACTAGGCATTGAGGACAAAGATGTAGAGTGGATCAAAGGCTCCTCCTGCTGTGCCACAGCGATGCTGTTCTCTTCACAGGAACTTTATCAGCGTCCTTCAGCAGTTAGACCCGAGTTAGGCAGGACAATAACAGACTTGCATGTTTGTTGTTTAAGACAAGCCATTCGTATCATTTTTGCTTTAGAAACAATTTAAAGTTTGTTGACGCATTTATGTTATAAAAAAGGAAAGATTTGTAATTGGATCCATCCCATTGAAGGTGCTTGAATTTCAAGTGCTCCAACTTTTTTTTCCCAATTCCTCTTTCAGTTAATTCAAAACTATTTGTAGTTTTTCAACATCTAATCAAAAACTGCTGTGAGAGAACAGGTTTTTCCTCTTTGTCTCTGTCCTTAAATCAACTCGGTTCTGAAAAGGTGGCTTCATCTCTGAATCTTGTTTTTATGTTCTTTTTTTATTTTGTCCCTTTTCATGCTCAAGTTTTAACTTGAACTTGTGGCTGCAGATATGAACCTGGTTCACTGACAGCTGTTGCAGTTGTATGCTCATGCAAAGACTTTTTTCTTTTTTCCAATTTTGTTTGAAAAACATTTATCGTTTCTGGTGTAGGTACTTAATCTTTCACATCACGGCACTCCTTCAAAGCTTGAATAGAAGGAAAGTGGACGTCTTTTCTTGCTTCCTGAATTTGGAAAGTCTTCTTTATTTCTAACTAGCTGGTTAGGACAATCAGGGTTAAGTTTGTCCACAAAAAGCTTTTTGGATAAAAGTTGGAAGAACCAAGAACAGAAACTGAGCTGCATTCTGTTCAAGCTTTTTTGGTAAATTAATAAAATATTTGCCCGAGCTGTCTTTTACACGCTCTCAAGTCTTCCTACTGACCCGCTTGTTAACCGAACCTAATCTTAGTTTTACAGTCACACAGTCCAGTGTTTTATTGCCTCTGACCCAGCTTGTTTTTAAATGACCTAAAAATGAGAAGGGACAGATATTTTTCAAACAACAAAAGAACTTTTACTCATCTGAGATCTTTCTGTTTCCCTAGATAGATTTAAAATGGTTTGCAAACCATGTTAATGTTGTTTTTTTTTATGGTGAGTAATTTTATGGATTGTAATGAGGTGCAAGTAAGAATCAGGTTCATAGCTGAGGGACTTTTTTCATCCTTTTACCAGCATAATTAGATAAACATCTTGTTATTGCAAAATGACACTGAACAAAACATTAACAATGAGATGAATATAAATTGGTGTCCTATGTATTAGGAACGGTATTTTAAAGTTGAACTATTTCATAGCAGTATTCCTTTAACCTAATCCCTATTATGGAATAGCGACGCTGTCTGCAGCACAAACAATTCTAATCTCACAATTATTATTAAAACCAATTGTGCATTAAACCAACACAAATTACATCTGTAGTGCAGGAGAGGATGACTAGTGACAGAAGTATGTGTACTGTCACACTATGAATCCAGGTTTGAGCCCCACGTTGATTAAAATTTCAGAGGTTTTTCCAGTGTTCTATTTCAGTCACCCACAACTGTTTAGTTTTTGGTATTACAAATATCTCAGTTTTTAAAACCATTATTGTGACATTACTACACTTTTTCACCTTTGACTGGGCTGGTGGCTTGAGGTTCTGGGATTCTTCAGCTTTTTAATGCACTACAAATGCCAGGAACCAGAGCTAAAGTTTCTAGTAGATGCAGCGCATCGTGATATATGTTGACTGAGATACAGCTGGACATACTGGAGAAAGGTTTTATCTATATTCTCTTTGGATATTGCTTTTATAAGATTCACTTAATGACTCGAGAAGCAAAAAGATGATTGTCATGGATGTCTCTATTAGTATCATCTGTTGCTTCATCAAAATGTGATATCTGATCATCATCATCTCCGGTGTTCTCATGTGTGCATGAGAACAAGGGAAAGTCCATGCTCCGTGTGTGTGTGTGTGTGTCTGTCTGTCTGTGTGTGTGGTGTGCATATCTATATTCGTCCTTTGGTAAGTGCTGTTCTTGCTTTGGCCTCACCTTGTTGGGACAAAAGGTCTTTTCATCGCTTGTGTCATTGTTACATACACACACGCACACTAATACAAGCGTCCCATAAGGGTGTTTTTGGAGAGAAAGCCGATCTAGTTAGCTGATGTCTCTCTCCCTCTCGCATTCATGCTACAGTTCCAGCAACAATCACTGCTCAGCTTTGATACCAGCTGTTGTTCTTTTGATTTATTTAAGTTTATTATCTCAGGCTGACTTGTGTTGGGTAATAGAGATCAGGATTTATTATGCTTGAGGAAAGATCATGATATGACCCAGAAACCATTACTAATCCATGTATACAAGGTGTTTATATTTGATTTAAACTGACTGAAATTTGTTCATTCCTTATCCCACCAATTTTTATCTGTGATTTTAAAGTCAACATCTGGCAGGAGTGAGAAGGAATAATGTAAAGTAATGATTGCCTTTTTCACGACTGCTGCCCCCTTGTGGGAACTTAAAAAAAAAAAGGTATCCAAACTATCCAAACTGCATCCAAGTCGAGCTTTTTCAGAACCGCCTAAGTATGTGCGTAAATCGTACAATTTCAATGAATGCACTTACAGGAGAATAGTCTTGATAATTGGATACACACTACAAGTCACATACATGGAAAACACTCTAGTGGATCTAAAGCTGACGTCAAACTCCTTTCTCCTTTTGTTATGAATATAACACTTACCTGTGCATGTAGGAGGTCGTGGTTAGACATTGATCAATTTAAATTTATAAAGACAGATTAAGAATAGGTGATTAAAAAAGGAAATGCACCTGGAGTGGGGACGTAAATGTTAAAAATGTCCTTTTTTAATCTTATCGATTACTTTATCAAACAATAATATATATCAATAGTTGTTTTTTTTCCCCCCACAGGAGACTAGCTAGTAAACTGCATAGTTCTTGAACTTCAAATTCTGATATAATTTAAAAGTTAGATATTTGTCACTAGCTATTTTGCTTGTTTTGATATACATAATACAAATGCAGGTTAGGTTATTTATTACAATCTTTATTGTTAATCAAAGACACAAACACTTCTTATGTCAGATCAAAAATAAGATATGTTGAGTAGGGTTTTTTTTTTTTAAACTTTTGAAGCCAACAACGGCTTTTGTACCACAGGGAAGGTGACATGACAGCTAAGTTTAGCCTAGCCGGATATTTTGAAAATACTTCTCATTACAGTTCAGACTCTGAGTGCCACCTGTGCTCAAATAAACCTGAGTAAACTAAAACCGTTATCTCTTTATTTGCCTTGTGTACGAAATTAAAAAAAAAATATATATATATATATTGAACTTGTGTAATGGATTTCAGCGAGATCATATGCACTGAGCTAGCTAGTAGCTAACTAAATAGCTAGTTGGTCATTTGTTTTTGAAAAACAAACTTCTTTCACTTGTTTGACTATGTACTGAAATGGTGAAGGCTCTTATGAACATTGTTGCTCCTTGGTAACAAATTGATATTCAAGATTAAAGCCTTCCATGTTGTGTATATCTTAGATTTATTGAGGATACATGAAAATAGTCATACATATGAAACATCGGTTTACATAGCTGCATGATTTATATCACAAGAGGAAACTATATTACATTTGTGAAAATTTTATGAATTAACTGTCTTATTACATTTTCATGGATTGAATTACAGATAGAAAGATAGATACTTTATCGTCATTGTATCAATAAACATTGTACAACAAAATTTGGTACTCAAATATTCTTAAAAAGGTAAAATAGAAATTATTATTAGCTTTTGAGTGTTACTGTCAAAACTGCTTATATTTTAATGAAAAGAAGAGAGAAATTGTTTTTGGTCCTAGTGTCACAAATCAGTCTTCTCCCGTGGATATAGGCCTGCCACCACAGTATGAAAGCCTCCTGTCAGACATTTTGGCTTAAACATTGATAAGGGTTTTAAGATTGGGTAGTCGAATCGGTACATTGGTGAAATCTAGCTTTTTCCAACTGAGAGCGAAAATTATAAAATATTCTGTTCAAGTAAAACTTTAAATCAATGATCTATCACAAGTGGTTTGGATGATTTTGTATGTTTGTTTGTTTGTTTGTTTTTTTCCAAATGGCCTGGATAATTGTAATTGTATACTGGTGTTAGCCAGCACTCTCCGTCTCGTCTTCAGTTGGTCCAGAATGCTGCTGCACGACTTTTAACTGGAGCAAAGAGAGAGCAAATTACTTCTGTTTTATCCTCACTGCACTGGCGCCATGTCCATTTTGGAGCTCATTTTAAAATCCTTTTGTTTTTAAATCTTTAAATGGTATTGTCCTCTCTGTCCTGGTCCCATAGATCAGCTGACCAGCTGCTCTTGGATGTACAGAAGACACATTTGAGGCTCAGGGGAGATGGGGCATTTGCTTTGTGGCTCTCAAGTTTAGACTGACTTCTTCATTGGCAATCCATCCATCCATCTTTTCTGCTTGGATTTTGACCTTTTATTGTTTTTTTCTTATTTTTTGTCTCCCTTACCTTTCTCACCCTGTTGATGCCCCTGACCTGGAGCCAGTAATATAAAGATGAATGAAACTGTGTGGAATCACTGAAGTGGAAGAATATGAATGAGCACAGTTTGCAGAGTAAATGATGTTTCAAACATTTTCCATTATGTTTTTATGCATCCCTGACACAACAGGAACAAACTAAACACAGACAGACCCGGTCCAAGCTGTGTGCCTGCACAGGTGTGTGAGGAGAAGTCTGTTTTGATCTGTTTGGTCAATCATGCATTCACCTCTACTAAAGTTACTGTGTCTCTCTCTCACACACACCTGTGTACCTGTGGTACCTATGCTGGCAGGTGTCATCAGTCGTTCTGTGTGTTTATCAGTGACCGACACAGTTTTTGTTGGGTGATGCAGGCTCAGGAGCTGAAATAGAGGTGTCACTTGAGCAGTCATTCAGCTGCTCAATAACGTAAACGGACAAGCAAAAATACAAGAAAGATTTAAATCTAAGATTTAAAAAGAGATTTCTTAGCAGGAAGGGGAGATATGAAGTTGACCCATGTGGCAATGTGCTCTTGTGTGTTTAATTTCTGAATGTTGTTAAACACATCCCCCTGTTATGACGATGAAACCATTAACAGCCCTGACTTATTTCAGCTGGTTTTTTTTTTTGTTTTCTTTTTTAAATATTGGCTGAGGATTGGGGCACATAAATGGGTATTTCTTGGTGGATCTCTCAACCATAAATTACTGAAAGTGTTTCTGTACCAGTGAGAGTGCAGTCTAAACTTAAAGACTGTCCAACCAATGTGTTAAATCCACTTTCTGCCTCCCACTGAGCACCTGAAATAATCACAACTTTGCTGATCATTCCCCAAAAAGGAAGCAGTCCTCCTCAGCTGCCTGTGTGTGTGTGTGTGTGTGTGTGTGCGCGCGTTCATGTGCATGTGACAGTGAGTTCACACCTCTAGAAATCTGGGTCACTTTGCCACAAGCTGAAAACGCACACAGGGAGAACTCGCCATCCCCGCTCTCCCGACTCACTCTGCCGACTCACTCTGCATGTGCGTACATTAACACACACAAACAAATGCACACATTTATGGCACTTTTTCCACCCCTTCATCACCTAGCAACTGTGCTGGTCCAAAACTAAACAGGAAATGCAGAGGATGTAAGCACTTTGGTGTTGCTATGGAAACAAGATGCTACAGATGCTGATGTAAGCTGGTCTCAGTCATTATTGTGTTTGCTCCCATGTAGATCAAAGGATAAATCTGGGAATTTTCCATATGTTTAGCTTTTTTTCTTTTCTTTTTTTTAAATTAAACTGAACAAATTGGCCCAATCAGGTGTACCTGCTTTGTGTCACCTTGTAGCTCTGCTGCTGATCAAATACTCTTAAAGACATACCAGTTACCCTCACAGTTGGATTTGATGACAGGTTTCCTGGTACATGACTTCTGTATTTCAGTAATTTAATTCTCAGTACCTGTGCACTATTTTGTTTTTCTTTTTTCTTTGCTGTTGCAAAGACTGTAGAACAATATTGTTTTTTAATCTGGAGTTAAAAATAAGCCGTGTGAAGAAAACATAACTTTGTACTGTTAGACAAATACCAAATATTAAAAACAGAAAAGGAAAAACGCTAAAGTTTTTTGAGAAGCAAGTTTCATGGAACATTTGTGCTCAAAATCTGTCACTTAAAGATCTCCCCATTTTTTACCTTTTTACTGATGAGATGTTTTGACCTTTGGCCTTATCCCTTACACACGAGATTCCTCCTGATTCTTTTAATCTTTTGATAATATTATACACTATAGATTGTGGGATCTTAAAATCTTCTCAAATTTCCATTGAGGAACATTTCCCTGAAGTTGTTCCACAATTTTGTGACACAATTTGTCACTGTTACTGACCTTTTTCCAATTGCACTAATTAGTTGTCAGTTGCTTCTCAAGTTGTTTGATTTGCGCCAGTTAGTTTTCCAGCCTTTCTTCGCCCCTGTTCCAACTTTCTTGGGATGTGTTGGTGCCTTCAAATTGGAAATCAGCGGATATTTTCCATGAAATGTTAAACTGTCTCACTTTCAACATCTGATATGTTGTTTTTGTTCCATTCGGAATAAAATCTATGTTTATGAGATTTGTAAATCATTGCATTCTGGTTTTATTTACATCTTAGTCAGGGTTCCAACTTTTTGGGGGGCTTATGGTTATAACTTATATTCTTGCATATATTCTTGTGTAAAATGCTTGTGGTAGTATCAAAGTACCCTTTGTGTGATGTTGATGGTAGTCTATTGGAAATGAGGTAAAAGAGAAAATATGTGTAGAAAATGTATATATCTGTAGGAGCAATCTGACGGTACAACTCAGAACAGGCCGAAGAGACTTGTCACCAGAGCTTCAAAGCTTTTCTATTCTGTGTGTTGTTCCAGTGGCAATAAGGATTAAAGGGCAATTTCCTGTCATGAGCTTGACCTTTAAATGTCACTTTGACCTTTTTGTGGTGTCACCTTCTGATCTTTGTTAGACAGAAAAGCCCAAGGTCTGTTTGAGTTTAATGTGGGTTAAAACAGAAGACAAACATTACAATTTATTATAATGAAAATTTCTTAGAATATGAGCACAATGGATTATTGGATATTTTATATTACTGGATTATGTGATGTTTTTGTGTTGTCACATTTGTAGTTTAAATCTAACAGCATTATTGCCCAAATGTCTATACTGAGCTGATCAACATCAGATCACTTGTGTTGACATTTCATTTCACTACTGTTGCTTTTCCGAAGCTCGGAGAGTATCATGTCTACATGTTGTACATAACTTTTCCTTTGATACAATAGCTGGATGCAGTCAGTAAGATGATCACTTGCTATATATATATATATATATATATATATATATATATATATATATATATATATATACATATATATATAATATAAAAATTACTAGCTTTCAGCTGGATGAAACTAAAATAAATGCAATTTTCATCTCCGTTTTCAAGTTGTTTCCATTGTGGCCTTTCTCTTCATCTGCAGTTGTTTAACATCATCGATTGTTGGAAGAAGACACTTTGTCCAATTTAAGGCAAAAATACCACAGCTGTAAGAAGTAAAACCTCTAATCTCGATTTAATCCAACTGTGAAATTCTGGCTTTTGTAAATGTGCGGATAACAATACTCTTCTTAGCGTGAAGGATTTCATGCCTTTGATTTCTAAATGTTTCAGTCCTTTGAATTGACAGTACAGGGAAATAAAAGCTAGAAACGAATCGTCAAACAGTTTTCTTCATTAATTAATGGGTGAAGTGACTTGAGAGTGTGCATTGATTTTCTAGTTTTCAGGGCTTTCTTCATCTGTGATTTTTTCCAAGTTCCCAGCAATATGGGACATTTCTCGGTTTCCAAGTTACTGAGATCGCAAAAAAAACCAAACAAAAAAGACAAGGGTAGTATGTTTTTCTCTTTTTTAAGTTGGTAGATGGCCTAATTGAAGGAGAATAAATGTAGTCGTCATTTTCAGACAAAAGAAACCAGAGATAATTAAAAGAAGGGAATGCAGTCAGAGAGATGCCTGTAGAAACGGACACCAGCTGGATGATCAGAAGAAGATGGGCGCAGTTGGAGCATCTCTGGAATGAAATCTTGCTCACAGTTGTCCTTGTTTACTGTGGGCTGCTGCCATTCAGCGCTCCGCTCAGCATGCCTGTTAAGAAACAGAACAGACAGGCAGACCCCACTTGTTAAAAGTCTTTCTCAGTCCAATATTGAAGTGCAGTGGAGGAAAATTTAGTCAGTGTTGCCATCGGATAAATGTTTTAGATACTGATGGCCTGAGATCAAGATGGACAGGTAAAAGGGAAAATGTTCAGTTGTAGATGGATGGACTTTTTTTTTTTTTTTTTTTTTAAAGAAAAACCTTCTTTCTCCTCTCTTAAAATCTCCAATCAATTATTTATGGGGTGATTGGTTGAGTCTGGCTGGTGTGAAGTGGAGCAAAGCGCTGCGAGCGTCTGCCCTGCCTGCTGTCTCTTATTATACACACCCACAGGGAGGGCCATGACACACTAGCGCACACTCCCACACACACACACTGACACACGCTCTCCGTCTCTCCCATGGTCCGCGCACAGCTCGGCGTTGCTCTCAGATCTCGCTTACATCACACGCGCAGTGGAAACAGACCAGTCACCCACACATACATGCTGAGGTGTATTCCTTCTCATTTCACTTGGGATGCGCGTGCTGCAGGACACACACACACACTCAAACACACACCGTGAGGAGCTGAGCAGCCGAAGCTACCTGCTGCAGAACAGACGCACTCTCCGATGCACGCCGAAGATGCAAGACTTAATTCATGAAACAGCAGAGAGCTTATTTCTGAAGCACTGAATTTTTTTCCGGCGTTTCGTTTCCAGAAAAGAGAAGGAAAAACGAGGAGAGATGCGCCTCTTCCATGAGTACGGGGAAAAGTGGTAACTCCTTCGTCCCTCAGGTGTCTGCTTTTCGTTGTGTCTTCTTCCACAAACGTGAAGACTGAGTTCGTGTGAGCAAGCAAGCAGTTGGAGATCTTCTCTGGTTGCCTGGCGTGTTTGTCTATGTGCCAAACTGAGAGTGCTTTTGGACACACGGAGCGGTCCGTATGCTGCAGATGGTTCGAACCCTAGCCCAGTTCAGCATCGCTCTGGAAGAAATGAACGAGAGTGGAGAGAATACAGGGGATGAGGGAGGCGGCGGCGGCGGTGGAGGAGAAGAGGTGGCGGACAGAGATGCAGCGGACCAGTTCAGAAATGGCAACGGTAATGGGAGCTCCAGTGGGAATTTGAACGGGAATGGACTTTGTGCTGGAAGTCCCAACGGAGAGGTAAACCGGTGCCTTTCTTTTGCCGTCCATTAAGATCTGTGTGTTCTTGTGGGTGTGCCATGTGTGGGGCTCACCCTTCCCGGGTAATTGGGACAATATCACCTCCCTGTCTGGTTCAATTTAGATTGCACTCCATCCAGTCTTTTTCTCCCACTCACTCAGTCCAACTCCTTCACCTGCTCCTTTTAGAGCCCTCATTTTCCCCTTTGCTTGATTTTCCATCAGTCTGTCTTTCTTTAACACATCTGTCTCCAGTGCATAATGTCTCTTTCATCAGGTCCTTCTGTGCGTCTCTCATGACTGTCCATAATAGAATTACAGCAGAGTGAATCACACGCTTAGCTCCAACACATAAACACTCAGCCCACTCTCGTGTCTTACTGTTTGTCCTTCTGCACTCCCTCGTAAATTGACACGCACACTGTCCAGTCTTTTGGCGACCTCATCATACGCTTTGCAGTTTCTAACTTGTTAGGATTTGTTTTTTTTGTTGCACCTTTTTTTTTGAGGGGGGCTCAGAAACCCTTTGGATTGCATCTGCACATTTATTTACACACAAACTGTCGACATAACATAACGCTGCTGTAGTTCTGCTATTCTTAACACCCAGCCAGTTAATCCACAGCAGGGATTGAACTGATGTGTGTGTCACTGTGTTGGACAAGTGGTTGTATGTAAAACTTGAGCTAAAACTGATGCTTCAGCCATAAACCAGGACAGAAAAGTTTATTATTATTATTATTATTACGGTAAGAGTTTAGACTGAAGAGGGAGAGGTGAGGATGGAGAAGTTGGGAGGAGGATCGATAGTCTTTGTGTGTGAGTCTATGTGTGTACGTGTGTATGTGTATGTGAGAAAAAGAAGGAAAACTGTTGACCATGACCACGAGAGCAGGTCAGAGCAATCTCTGGCCTGCAAATGACAATTAGGGAACACATAAAGAGGCTCATTAATGCTCTGGCTCATGTCTCCACACCAGAAATATGAGCTGCAGAGCAGAAAGTTAAAGACATTAAAAATTAGGCAAAACCTACAGATGCTGCCATCATAAAAATGTGAAAATCGATCTTTGTGCTTTACCGGTGTGGGGGGATGATGTGAGAGGATGCAAATGGGTGATGTGCTCTTTTTGGACTATGAGGCAGCCTGTTGCTGCTTTCGCCAAGCTGTTGCCAGGGGAAACAGTCACCAGGAAGGGGAGGATGAGGAGGGGGTGAAGGCGCTGAGGTGGGAGAGGTGTGATGAGAGCTGTGAGTTGAAGAAAGAACTGTTCGTCCGTCACTGATGCTTTTGATAAAACAACTTCAAGGGAGTCCTTTCTATGGGGATTTCTCCGTGTGCTGATGTGGACCATTTATGATGAAAGGATGACTGTCAGCACAGGCAGCATATGGTCTACCCAGTTAAGTATTGGTGGTAATGTATTCTGTCAGTCTTCCTCCATGCCCCCCAAGTTATCATCTTTTTAACATTAACATGACATAAAACATCTAACATAAGAGTTACTGTCACAACAATGATCAGCTCACAGATCAGGAGGGATTCCTGGTTGAAATACGTGGCTTATTTTTGAGAGTAAGAGTCCAGCTTTATGTTTTAAAAGGTCAATGATTACACTTTTGTAACACACACACACATAAACATGCATGTTGGGCTAAACTGTCCAGTGTGTAACCCACCTCTTGAATCATTATTATATCATTATTATTCATTATTATCATTATTATATCTTGAATCATTATTATTATAATCAATTGGGATAAATTGCAAATCCAAAGGATGGAGTGGGCATGGAGGATGAATGAGGCAGTCAGGTTTTGTGGTCTGAAATTCCCAACGTGCTCTTCATTTGCCACCAGGTTCTTCTTGATCAGCCACAATCAACTTCCTCATCTGTACAGTTTATAATTTCTTAGCTGTTTATCAGCCAGGCAGACAGACAAAACTAAACAAAACAGAAATAACTTTTTGAGATGCTGTTTTCAGCTGCAGTCGTATGATGACATGCGATTTGATGTATAATGGCACAAAATTGAACCCAGCTGTGGTTCTTAAAAAAAATGAAATTATGTACTTCTGCCTTTTCTCTGCAAAAATAACACTTTTAGCTATGAAATTGTCTATGAAAGAGGGACAAAGAGAACTTTTTTTTTGTGTGTGTGTGTTCCAATTTTGTGACAATTGCAAACATTGCACCAACCTGCCTCTTGATCTTCCGTTCATTTATTCCCTCGGACTTGAAATGCTTACGCTATTCAGTATGAGGTGTCACCTCACTCTCAACCCGGAGAGGACATCCCACCCATCTCTGACTGCAGAGAATGGAAACAATTAATGAGATACGGCCCCTTTCAGTAATGTCTATTTCAAATCCAAGTCTGTCTAATTATGCAAAATCCAGTTATTATCCCGCTCAGTTCAATTCATTCATCTTCTACAGCTGCTTCATTGTCATTGCTCGTAACGATAGTCTGGATACACCCAGGTGTGGTCACCAGTCCTCTCATCCATCCATCCATCCATCCGTGTTCAGTTTTATTCATTGCTATCCTGAGCGTGCATGGGGCAGAAGGCAACAGTAAAGAGTCGCGACTCCCTTGTAACAGGGACAGACCTCCTGCAGAACCAGACTCTGGGAAGGTGGCCATTTGTGTCAACCATTTGGAAAGGGGTGGTGGAAGGACAGAAATGCAAACACAAAGACACAGCTTCATATAAACAAAAAGTAAGCTTCAACGCAAATCAGCAAACTGGCAAAGGTAATAACAAACAGCGCAGCTTGACATTTCTCTCAAAGTAAGGTACGGTATTTACATGGAGCTGAAAAAGACGATGACAGCGCTGCATGAAAATCCCAAGTAAAATAAAGTCAAACTAAACAAAACGACACTAAACAACGACACTTTCCGTCTGACTTTGGAGGCGTTTGATTTATTTTGAACTGTGCAGTTTGGCTGCGGTTGTGAGGTGTAACTTAGCTCTCTGGAACTTCTGTCATTGTTAAGACATTAAAACGACACCTGCAAGCTAAGAGTACATACTTTCACATGCACACATGTTTGGAGATCCAAGTGAACCTACAGAAACGACTGGGAATGTGAGCAAGAAAATAAAATTCCATCTCAAATGAACAGACTGTGATGTGCTGACTTGTCTCCCAAAACAGATTATGTCTTGGCTCTTGTAGGCTGATTGAATTACACAAACAGACTCCGTCTTTAAAGCCACATCATTCCTAAGATGTGGATTGTTAAAAACATCAGGGTTATCTGATTTCACTTCTGAAAAGTAATTGACTCATTAAGTTTGTGGAGTTTTAGGTGATGCTAAATATGACACAAGCAATTTTTTTTTAAAAACTGAAAATGGGATATTTAAAGACCAGCTTGAATATATTTTATATCTAGGTTCATTTGGTAAGATTTTTATTCTTTAACCACCATACACTGCTGCATAAAGATATTTCATACAATTGCCTATGAATTACCTTTGAACATTACCTTGTCTTTTTCTCCAAACCGTTTCTGTGACTGATTTCCCAGATGCTTCTACATTAGCGGTGTGTCCGGCGGCAGGTTTGTGTTGCACAGGGATCCGTTTATTTGGCCTGTATTGATAACCTTCATGCCTGATGAATTTTCAGTCAGCTTTAGGTGCCAGCTGTTTTTGTTTTCCTCTGCAGTAGATATTCATGTTTTCGTCCATGACAAACAACCGCAGGCTGCCAGTTCTGTCTGTGCTTTGTGACGAGGTCCGGATACAGCTCTCTGAATCTTTGAGGCTACAAGTGGAGGTTAAAGCAGAGAGTCCGGTGTCACATATCTGTGAAAAGCCGCTTTGGTCTGCACTGTTCGTGGGCAGATTGTTTAGACTGGGCTTCTCTCCCTATAATGTTGGACAGTGAAATAAAAACATGGAACTCTATAGTTCCATGTGAAAGAATCTTTGTCTCTAAGGATCTACTGTATGTAAACCATAAAATTATTTGAGATCATTTTAAACTGATGTTGATTGAACCCTTTAAAAGTGAGAGCCCCCTGTATAGGGGGCTCATGTCTTTGAGCGGGAGCCTGAAAATAGGATATAGTTTAACTGTTGCTGTGTTTGTCCAGTCATCGCTAAGTAGCAGCATACGCCTGACTTTTTTTTTTTTTTTAATTTTTATTACACAAAAGCCGAGTTGACTTCTTAATTGTGAATCCGAACTCAGAGCTTCTCAAGTAAGCTTCTTACATCCTGCCTCCTCTGTCTGTCATGTGAATTTTTGGAATTGGGACATTCTTCAAAATATTTTACTGATATTGATTACCAGGTCACAGGAAAGAGGATGGCAGGGGAGAGAAGTTATGACGAGGCACAAATTAGATGAGATGAACTTTTACTCATGAAAGTGAGTATTTTAAACCACAGCTTCATGGTGCGATGATTTCAAGAGATCAGCAGACATGCTTGCAGAGAGTTTTCTTATATCAAGATAGATTGATTTATAAGGCACATTGATGACTCCTGTTGACCAATGAAAATCAAGATGGGACATATGTCAATATAAGACAAAGATCATTAAAAACAAACCAAAATAATTTAAAAAAATTTTTTTTAAAATTGACCTTAAAGTGAAGTTTATACAATTAGTGATTGTCGTAATTATTCTTGCTCAGCTGGAAATTTTTCTCTGTCCTTTACACGGCGTTCAGAGTGGAAAAAACACACTTCCCCATGTCATAACTACCAGAGTTTAGTGTGGTTTTTGTCAAAACGGATTCTGACAAAGTTTGACACAGCTAAATTTAAAAGTACACCTTGATTTCAATTTTACAGTATTGTTGAGTCTGCTGTGAGACTAGTGTGTCCTGTGACCATTCAGCCTCTCAGCTGGGGTTTCTATGGCAACCTGGCTAGCAAAATGAAACTGGCATTCCTGGCATTATTTCACCATGTTCTGATGTGTGTTTCCCTTTTGTGTATATGTGTGTGAGTGTAATCTAATAAAGACAACTAGCACCAAACAGAAGAACATTCCTCTCTTTTTGGAAGTTCCCCTTGTTTTTTTCGAACTTCAAAACAAACACGTTTTACTGTCTCCTGAGTCTTCTTGCTGTCTGGTCAGTCGGTCAATATCATCAGGTCTACAGTTCCTGGAAGATAACAGTTTCAGCTGTTGCTTAAAATATGTGGGAGCGCATATTTTAAGACCAGAGTGACAGCAGCCAATCCTAGTTGCTGTGCGGTGTTAGCTTTTGTGTGTTTTCACTGCTCAGTGTCGGTTCGGCATCTACAGTAGCAACTGTGATGACAGCTGCTGGGGAAGTCCAACTTGATATGAAAGATTCAAATTTTAATATTGATCAGCTAAAGTTCTGAGTTAAAAGTTTCAGTGTACAATGTTTGGAGGATTTAATGGCAGAAATGCATTATGGTATTAGGAGCTATGTCTCAGTGGGTGAGGTGGGGTGTTTCTTGTAGTCTTGTGTTCTTCCACTCTGGAGTTTAAAGTTCCCATCAAGACAAAAACTAGTTTCAACTTTCCCAATTTAATAAATGCTGTTTTCCCTTTACATTGCACTGCAAATCAAACATAAAAAGAGACTTAAATTTTCTTTGCTGACTCCAGTGTGCTCTTCTTTAAAAATAAGTATAGTTGAAACCATACAGACATTTTTTCCTTTTTTCACTTTATTCTGACTTTATACAATATGTACAATTAATCTTAAGAAAAAAGGAGTTGGTGTGGAGAGAGACAGATCTGTTGCGTGCGCCTTGACTTTTAGGAACTTTTCCTCCATCACTACAGCAGTGATGAAACACTTTATTAAATTATAGCTGCAGATTGCAACAAATGGAGAGCCAAATGTGATGAACATATGATTACTACAGTAACTGATGAAAACCATCCTAAAACAAGATTAACAATATACGTATAGCAATATAGCATCCAAATAATAGGTTTTTTTTCTAGTGGGTTTACTTTACAAGTAAAAGGAGTAATTTTTGTGGCCAACATAATGGCTACTTCATTAGTGTGCTAAAACAGTGTTCTAACCACAAAGTATTTTGGATATGTCCCCACTTGAAGGGTCATTAGGGAATACAAATGGATCATTACTGTGTTATTGTCTGCATCCCTCTTTAACTTTGTTTAGTCCTGCTCATATTCTCTCCCGTCCACTGTGTCTGTAAATCGGGCACAAGTAGATTTGGAT
Source organism: Zenarchopterus dispar (assembly GCA_028564865.1). Lineage (NCBI taxonomy): Eukaryota > Metazoa > Chordata > Actinopteri > Beloniformes > Zenarchopteridae > Zenarchopterus > Zenarchopterus dispar. The sequence continues at coordinate 12,356,558 of JAOWBL010000005.1, read as the reverse complement.
CGAATCTTTCATTTTTGAACCAGTATTGATCTTAAATGCGGCCTAACTTTCATTACAGGACTAATTTGATATTCTTTTCTGCACAGTGTTTCCTTGTTTTAGAGGCTAAGTTTGTCACTCTCAGTTACTCCCCCTCACTTGCTTACAACAACACAGATTCCTCCCATCCACACACCACCTATCAGCCTCCAGTGGTACCCCACAGCACCCCTGGGATGTCTTCAGATGCCAAATACTAAACATGGCCTTTCTGGAAAGTTATTGTTAAGGTTATTTATAGGAAACAGTGCCACTGGCAGAGAGCAGCATTTGAATATGGGGTAAAAAAAAAGAAATCCTCTTGCGTGAATTTTTGTGGCTTGTGTGTGTGTTTCTTAGAAAGACAGTGAGAGAGTGGTTAGATATGCATCATAGGATTTAGCCTGTGGCTCCCTCTGATATTTATAAGTCATGTTTGCTGACAGAATATTTTAGGAATCTCCGCTGAGACCCTCGAGGTAATATATCTGACATGTTCCATGATCCTTCATCTACTTTTGTGAGTTTCCCATCTCCCAGTCTGTCTCTATCTCAAACACACATAGACACACACAGTCTCATTGCCACAGGTGACCACATTGGCAGACACAGAAGAATAAATGATGGATTGCGCCTTTTTAGCACAGAATTTACAGTCCTTGATTATATTATTTAGCTACCTGTGACCTACATATATATGTTGTCAATTCCTAGTGTTTTGATTTTTTTCTCACAATTTAGACATAAAATACAAATGTATTAATTTTCCAGATGAACTATTTTGCTGCTTCCTGTCTTCGTCTTTAGCTTCCTATCGTTAAGTTTCCTTCATGGATTGTGTGTAGGAGTAGCTTATTCACTTGTTGAGTCATTGTTAAGGTGGAAAGCTGAGTCATGTTTTGCTTCTGTGGAGTTCATGGCCTTAGTGACCTCTAACTGTGTGTGTGTGTCAGCTGTGAATTTGTATCTGGCTTGTTACCGTTTTCCTCCACAAAAATAACCATTATTATGCAGCTGAATACCATTTTAAGGTGTACTATTTCAGTGAGTCTTTGGAACTCAAGATTGCAGGGACTAAAGATAAGGGAAATAAAGAAGATAATAGAAAACAAACTTAGAGTCAGTCGTAATCGGTAGATGGTGAATATCTTTGTATTTCAGTCTTGTGTGACTGCTGCTGAAAAGGCACCAGCAGAGGTAGAAAAGGACAGTATACATCAGTGGTGAAAAATGACCATATAAATGGAAATTTATGTATGTTTCTTTGGTTACTGTGCTGTTTTATGATTTCATACTGTGCAGATTCCCATGTATTGCTTAAATATCAACATATTTCCATCCCTCATCAAACTATAAAAACCTCAGGTTTTTTGTTTTTTTTTTTGGTATAGCCTTTCTTTAATAGAGCCCCTGCTCTCATAACTTTTAAGAACCAAAGATCTGAACCACCTGCCCCACTCCCACCCATTCACAGCTCCTGATTCTTTTCAGAAAAGGAGGAAAAAAAACAGAAGCTAAATATTTGACACTTCACCTTAAAAATACCATGTTGTTTACCACATGACCAAGGATTGAAATGCTAATCTTGTTGTGTGTGAAGGGTGGATGTAGCAGCAATTAAATTTAAAAAGAAGGATGTGATGAAAGTGAAACTGAATTTAAAAACAGACCAGTGAAAATGGATGTAAAATGGAAAAACAAAATATTGAATTACATTTTAGGGAAGAGTTCACAAACGTGAAAAAAAAAGAAAGCTGAAGGACCAAAAATCCTTACAAATTGTTCTTGGAAATTACAAAATTTATGCGAATTGATATTTTATTTTAAACATTTTTAGCACTAAAACAATTTATTGGCATCAATTTGTTGATGGGAAAGAAAAAACCTCTCATTGACATTGTTGTTTTCAATACATTTGCATTTTCTCACTTGCTCATTGATTTGTAAGAATTGTATTAACTTAAATTATAAGTCATTAATCATAATGCCAGTTATGATTTTAGTCCTTAATAAGTAATCACACCTGGTGCTAATTTTATTACCGTATTTTTTGGACTGAAAGTCGCACGTTTTTCATGGGTTGGCTGGTCCTGCGACTTACGTATTAAACATGTACAATTTCACATGCTCGTTATTTTCACACTGCCAGCCGCGAGAGGCCGCTCTAGGCATGTGTGCCAACTTGAACTTATAAAGACAACTGAGAAAGACTGAACACAAATGCCCCCAAGAAGCTGCACGTAGTGAAATATGCAGCCGAAAACGGTAATCGAGCAGCAGAAAGAAAGTTTGGCGTGAGCGAGAAACTTGTGAGAGACTGGGGAAAAGCGCAGGATGCTCCAATGAAGAAAACAAACAAACAAACAAAGCTAATCGCGGGCTGAAAGCTAGATGGCCACAGCTAGAGGAACGAGTTAGCAAATGGGTGCTTGAACAACGTTCTGCCGGGAAAGCCTCGTCAACATTTCAATTAGGCCTCCAAGCCCAGGTAGTTGCCATGGCCACAAATATAAATTACTTTGCTGAAGGACCTTGGTGTTACCACTTCATGCAACGCAACCGCTTCTCTGTCAGAGCACGGACAAGGGTGTCTAAAAAGTATAGTCTGGTGCTAGTTACATATGTTTTTCTTCTTTATTATGCTTTTTTTTTTTTTTTTTTTTTTTTTTAGCTAGTGCGACTTATACTCCGGAGCGACCTATAGTCCGGAAAATACGGTATGTTGGGCCTACCAAAAAAAAAAAAAAAAATCGGTATATTGAAACACATCAATTTCCCCTCAACAAAACTAAAATTGTCATCCATTATCTTTCACTGCTACTTTTCCCCCATGTATTTCAATCATACCATTTTCATGGTTTAATTTTTCTTACATCCACTTTTAAAGCTTTGCTTTGTTGCATCCGATATTAAGAGTTATTTTTAATAAGTTTTTTGGGGACTAAAATAGAAAAAAATCTCTGGAAATTAAGGTCCAGCAGGCAGTAACATAATGTGTTCACAGATATTCAAAAGTCTGGTAAGAAAATGGCTGTTAATTATATATTACTGTCTCAGAGATAAGTGGGCCTGAAACGCTGTAAAACAGGAGCTTTAATTAAAAAAAACTAATCTCCATTTCTGATGTCTATCCAAGTCTGTAAGTTGGTAATAGTTAACAAGGTCAAAAAGTCAGAGAGCTTTTTAGGGGCAAGACCTCTTAAGGCTTTGAAGGTCAGCAGTTATTTAAAATCATTAAGAAATCTCACAGGAGCCAGGTCAGCGGGGGGAAAATATGTCATATGTTCATGTTTTTAGTACCGGTAATTAGGTGGTAGCTGCTTAAATTTAAACCAGCTGACGATGGTGGAGGGAGGCCTGTAGTGCTCTACAGTGGTCAAGGTGGGAGCAAACAAAGATATGCATTGCTTTTTCTGTGTTAGAGGTTGAATGAAACAAATTGTTTTTAGTGTTTGTCTCAAGCTTGGAAAAACAAGACTGAAAATCAAATATTGCTCCCAGACTTCTGTAGCCTGTGTGAATTTTACACATAGAGTAAATTTGGGGGACGAAACAGACTGACCTGCAGCATTGTCATAAATGACTTTTAGAATATTTAGGCCATTTAAGACTCAATTTTAATGAAACAAGCAGAGATTAGCGAGGCTTCTGGAGTCTATTGGTTTTGTGCTGAGTGACATCTAGCATGTAAATGAAGAACGGAAGTCAGCGCAGATATGACCCCTGGAGGACACCATATCTCATATAGTGTATTGATGAAGCAAAAGTGTTCAGAGCGAGAAGCATGAACTTAATGACAACTAAATATTTTATCTTTTGCAGGACTAACGCAGTGCAAGACACTGTTGTGACTGAAAGCATCACAGAGAGCATTTAGACCAGGGGTCACCAACCCTGGTCTTCAAGAGCTACTGTCCTGCATGTTTTAGATGTTTCCGTGCCTCATCACACCTGATTCTAATTAGCAGTCGTTAACAGCTTGTCATCAAGGTTGCACAACTCTGTCAATGACACACTCATTTGTGTCATGGTGTGAAGAAACAGGGGAATATCTAAAACATTCAGGACAGTAGCTCTTGAGGACCAGGGTTGGTGACCCCTGGTTTAGGCACTATCTTATCATTCATGTCAACTTTTTTCTGGCTCTTTCTTCATAGGACATGAGAAAACATGTGATGATGACACTCCTGGACACAGAGCAGTCATATGTGGAGTCTCTCCGCACTCTGATTCAGGTAACTCACACAAGCACACATGCACACACACACACTCACACGACTGCACAGGCTCATGCAGGTATGTGCACAGTCCACTGGTCTTGTAAACTTTTTCTTTTAGCTGTGATTTCTTTAGCACCCACTCCTGCCAATAAAACACACAAAAATGAAACACAAACAAAATGTAAAAAAAAAAAAAACTCAATCATTTTAGGCTCTACACCCTGACTACGAATAACAAATGTAGGTAACAAAGGTTTTATGTAATCCACTTACTGCCATTCATCCCGTAAGGCTAATCTGTTAACCTCATCACGTCTCACTGTCATCAGCATTATATTTCCACACACACAAACACACAGACAAATACACACACAAACAGAAAGACACACTCTTGTTTCTACCTTATACCTGTCTGTGCTCTAATAACTAACTAACCTTTAGCCCAAATCTTAGCCACATCCATCTGTTCACACTAACAGATTCACACACACATTATCACCTTTCTTACCCATAGTCACATTGTTGTATAACGTGTCACAGTTTCTCTTCATGGGCAAACAATATGTGTGAGTGTGCCTTCTCATAGAGTGTGTGTGTGTACGTGTTATTAAACGTCCACGCGCATCTCCTATGCACACAGACTTCACTGCCTGTGTGTGTGTGTGTTTCTGTGTGGCCACAAAGTGAAATAATCCTGGGCTGTGTTCCCATGGCGACACAGGGGAAAGTAAGTGTTACCACGGTGACTGCTGCGAGAGTACAGATCCTTGAGGGAGGCTGTCAGATGTGGTTCAGCTGAGACCGCTCTGCAGCAGTGGAGTCCAGGGAGGAAATCTGAGTCCACAGAGTTTCTTTTTCAGGGATTTTTGGGGAAGCTTTCTGTGAATAATGTATTCAGCATGAATAATGCAGTTAGCCACTCTTGGACAAGATGGCTGGCCTCACACATAAATAATTACTGTGAGATTTTATTAAATCCACAATGATTGAATTTCTGAAGTTTTCAGATGGGGTTCAAGCGGGGATTTGAAGAAAGACTGTTACTTCTGTGGTGAACCTATAGTGCAGGAGCTTTTGAGTGAGACAGGCAGGTAAAATCACAATGATAGTAGTTAGCCACAAGAGAAGACCTGCTTTTTTATTTCTGTAGATACAATCAAATACAAGATGGAACAGGTGTCTTCTGACATCATACTGTAGCACAAACTGCCCTATTTTCCATGAAGTCGAGGAAAGCCAAGAAAGATTTATTATCTAAACAACATACACACAAATCAAAGTGTCATAAACATTAAATTGGACAAAAATGTAATGTGACAGAGGCTCTTATCTTCAAAGTGTCAGTTTCTTTCTTGTTACTGTTTTTATTTTAGAAGGATTTCAGTCTTTTGGTCCAGTTTTACTCCTCCCTGTAGTTTTAGCTGTTTTTAGTAAAACAAAATATACTGACAAGTTTGAACCTGGGTCTTATATCTGTTTTCCAAGATTATAGTTTGGTTATGGGCCCATAACCAATGCATTGTTTCAGTGTATATGTGTTCTTTTTTTGCACAGACCATGAAGTCTAAAAATATGTTTTGGGCAATTTAGAAATGGCATCATCACATAGTATATCTAGCATATATATTTACATTTCAGGCTCTGCAGCAAAATATAGAGCAATGTTTAAGCCTGTCAGGGCAGAGTCTTGACAGTGAAAACACCTGCACACTGCTCTTGCTCAGCATTACCATTTATTAATCATACTTATGTTTCAGCGCTCCTGGGCCTTTGTCAAACTGTGACAGCTCATGCTGTGCAACAGCATTGTGCAGGTTTCTTTTTTTCCTGTTTTGAGGCCTTAGTGTGACTTCCCAATGCACCTGCACCAGTGAGTGTTAAATCTGCAGGATCCTTCTAAAATAATTGCTTTTGCTGCTGCAATGCATAAAAATGTCACAGCAAGTCTCCAGAACTGCAGGCAGCCCAGTCTTGTATCAGTTCCCTCTTCTTGCTCAGCCAGGCGTTTTTAATGTGTGCAGAATGTTGTTTTAAGTTTGTCTTGTTGAAAGATGCTTTGATGTCCCTGGAAAAGATGTGGTATTGGGTGTATTTTTCTGTATTAATGCTGCCATCACAAAAGTGTAAATTGCTCTTAACGAGAGCACTGATGCAACTCTGTACCATTGCAGACACTGGCTTTTGGACTTGTCAGTGGCAGCCTGGTTTTTCTTTTCTTTTTTTTTTTTTCTTTTTTTTTTTTGTCTTTGGTCTCGAGCACACGTACTAGCAGTAAATTCCCTTCATATCAATTTTTTTTTGTAATTTGTTGCAGGCCTAAAATACAAAAACACTTGCTCATTAATGTGGAAAAAAACTAGAAAAGTACTGTATTTACACTGTTTCCAAATAATTAAAAAATATGTTATCTGAAATTTCTGATGTAGGGTTGTAAAAAGATAATTATGAAATTTATCTGCTATGTTCAGTAAGAAGCTTTATCTCTTATAGGTTAACTTTTTTATAAAACATGTTATTACCTACATGAATAATCAAGTAGATCAGTTAACATTTGTGCCGTGGATCAGTGGAAATGGGATAAAAGGCCTTACTTTATGTTTTGTTGAAATAAATAGTTTAAGATGATGTGAGGTTGGTCTGCGTCTTCGTGATGATACTGAGCCCTTCCTAGTGGCATCATCAGTGGGTCATTGAGGACACTGTGTGGCTCTTGATGACCTACTTAGAGATCACAGCTCTCCACTCTCTGCTAACGTCTCACCTCCCAGTCCTGACGTTCTCTGGAAATTTCAGTTTGTTTGCAGGTCTTAATGTGAAACATTGCCAAGGAACGAAAGGTGAATCAGTGCTGCATTAGAAATAGCTTATACCACATTTTGTTCTACCTTTATTCTATATAAATGTTTCATCCAGCAGACTGAATTTTTAACCAAATCTATTACAAACTTAGTCTAGTAATTCACAACCTGCCAACTTGACAAATACTGATTTTGAAGTCTTTGTGTCAAGTCTTCCCAGTTCCTCTTCAGAGTAAATAGAATTTTTTAACTACTCTTATCTTTAATGGATCACTGCAAGAATTGTAAGAACACTGTTGTTTAGCATTTCAGTAAGTTGTCATTTATTTTTCAGCATCATATTTAAATAATTAACTGAGTTTTATCATTTGCTCAGGAAAATTCTTTTTTAATAATAATTAGCTGACAGAGATATTTAACCCTTACTGATGCAGTGACAGGCTTATATTTTCTTAAAGATTTACATGAAAGGACAGATCGTGGGGTCATGGAAAATATGTTTCTCTAATTTAGAATCGTTAAATTATTGGTTTTCATCAAACAAACAAAACAGCTGAGGAAGATGCTGAAACTCCTAAAATAGGTTAAGAACTGTCCACAACGTTTTTAAAGCTGGAAGAACAGTAACGGACCATCTTTTTCTAGGAAGAAATGTTAATTTCAAATGGAAAACACTTAAACATTTGTTGAAATCTAATTAAAGAAAAGGAGAAGTATTTAATAGTGATGGCAAGAGCTTTTCCTCATTCACAAAATGAGAAGGACCAACAGCTGTGAAGCCTCAGGAAAAAACACTCATCATTGGGGTTAATTGAAAGAAAAGGTCTCAGTTTGATTTGGACTGTCGTCTTAGTCCAGACTTGACCTGTTGTTATTCGTGGGTGCATCAGGGTAAAAAGAATGACAAACGAAGTGATGCACCCATCATGTTTTGTGTACATTGTGCAAGCTTGTGTGGGCAATATTATGGTTTGCAATTGCATAGGTTGGTCTAGGTTCAGGAAGTTATGTGCCCAAAATATGCAAACAGGTGACAACCTGAATGTACTCAATGACCATCATTCCATCATTAGATTTTTTTTCTTCCTTTGTGGTATGGACATATTCTAAGATGACAATGCAAGGGTTCATGAAGTTCAAATTAACAAGTGATTTGGTTCATAAGAAATTTGACTTAACTTGAAATCATTTTCACACATGGAATGATGAGCACAGAGTCCAGAACTTGATGTCACTGAAAATCTTTGAGGTGTGTTATTGAAGGGTTTACGCAGCGTCCCAACTCAGCTAAAGATGGACCAAGAATATAAAGTGTGAGACTTTTCTTTATTTTTTGATGAGCAGTTCATCAGAGAAGTTTTTTGTTTTGAAGACTGATTTCAGATGAAGACTTTTCTTTGATAAGCTGTTGAGCAGCTGTTCCTGAAGCTTTCTTTCTTTCTTTAATTTCTGCTGCTTTCTTGTTTAGGTAATTCTTGTGACAGCATCTGCTTTTAAGATAACACTTATGACCATATATAGATTGCAGAAAAACCTTGGGTACATCATGAACTATAGCGCAGTCTGCATGGAGGTGTGTGCGTGTTTGTGCGTCATAAAGACACAAAGAGAATCCACCTGGTGTTTACATCCACTTTTGTTCATTTAGAACTACTTCCTGTACTGACTGACACCTGTATCGCACAAAACTCACTGTCACAGCTTGACAATCACAGGTGTGCACATAGAACATACTGAAACACACACACACACACACACACACACACACACGCACACACAGGTGGCTGGGCTCAAAAGTGTGCATGCATGTGTGTGTGTGTAACAACCCTGACATGTTGACAAACAGAAAGTGTTTGTTAGAACACACATACACTGGAAGTAGCAGAAGAAGTTCCCACTCTTCTTCTTTTTCTAGAAAAGAAAATTTTGAATTTGCTTGAAAAAAAATCCAAAGGATGCTACATTTTTTTTAGCATATCCCATGCTGGTTTAAATAGTTTTAGATTTTCACTTATTAAATTTTACTGTTGTCCCTTCAGGGCTACATGCGTCCGCTCAAACAGCCAGACGGTGGCTCCATAGTGGACCCTCTACTGGTGGACGAGATGTTCTACCAGATCCCAGAGATCCTGGAGCACCACGAGCTCTTCCTGGAGCAGGTCTCTGGCTGCGTCAGTCAGTGGCACGACAGGCAGACGGTTGGACACCTCCTCATCCAGTCAGTAAGTGGACGTGATGATAAACAAGATCTCTCAGATTTTTGGTCCCATCCCCCTGAAGGGTGGCTGTGTCTGTTCTTTCAATGAAAGGCCACTTTGAGTACCAGAGTGATTTAGAGACTACAAAGATGCATTAAAACTAAAGAGTGTGTCCAGTTTGACTTTAGCATTGACCCTATTGAATTTTTGCTGCTAGCCTGGGGTGAGACGATATGCTTTTATGGACTTCCACTGATGGCATTTACAGTCTTATGACTTATGTTTCTTAATTGTTACACTGATGTCTGTTACCTATGAGGTTAAAGCCTCTTACATTGGGTGATAATAACCTCAATAATATCATTGTACTGTGAGACAGCTTTTTGACCTGCACATATTAGCTTCTGTACCTAAAATGTGTACTCATGATATTGTTTAAAAGCACAGTTTAGTCCAGCTACGCCTCTGGTTTGTCTTGGCTGTTTTATTGGACTTCTTTCTTCGTCCCACTTCTCATGCACACAAATAGAATCAGTTTACTGACTTAATTATATCAGACTCCACCATGAAAGCTGGTGATAGTGACTGCTTTCACACAAAAAGAAGAGATTAATCTTTGGTTTACCAGGCAGCAGAAAACAGGAAGAAACTTTTTCTTCCTACTTTCTTGAATTTATTAGTTACCTCTGCTGTGACGTTTATTTTTATATTGTGAGCTGGTTCTATTGTTGATGATGTGTGAGATAAAGTGCGTTTCCACTAGCAGGAGCTGTGGGTTTATTTAACTTCCTTGCAGGGGTCTCTGCTAATCAGGACTTAAAAAAAATTATGTTTAGCACCCTGGTGTGAACACAACTTATTTGAACTTTCTGGACCAGAAAGATTTTTGCTTAGAGTATATTTAATGAAGGTAGGGTTTACAATAAATAAGATAGATGGGCCAATAAGTCAGATCAGGTCTTGTTGGCATATTACACCAGTGAAGAGGTTTGGTGGGGAGTTTTCTTTTAATCTCAATTGCTACCACCGTGGTGTATGTGGCACTACAGTGTAACAGAGACATGCCACTTCTGTTAGAGGTTCCTGTCTTGTGGGTTTAACTCGACTCTTTTCACACAAAGGGTTTACTCTCTGTATGAGAAGAAAATCTGAAAAGCTGCAATCGTTGCATAATACCCAAATCAAGCAGAAACTAAAAACCATTCAAGAACATGAATTTCCTACTACATACAACAGCTTATCTGGACCCCAGCTGCTTCAGTTTCAGTCTTCATCTTTATGCCATGTTTCTCACAAAAAGTTCAAGAACAGCGTATTCTGGCAGAGCAGAGAAGTTTTTCTACAAAGATGGTATGCGAGCTTGACTAGGTAAACAGCGGTTAAAATGAGGTGAAGTTGCTTTAAAGACAGACTGGAAAACAGTTGGCAACATTAGTTTGACATTTTGTTTTTCCAGTGACTGCTTGGTGCCCCTTTTGAAGTTTCCCATGACCCAAGAGTGGTTCTAAACCTAGATGTAAAACAAACAGTGCTCGAACACATCAGTGCGAGGCCAAATGTTAGGTTTTCGTCTTTGAGAATGACAGTAAAGACAAACAGATTTTTCTCGTACACAGAGCAAACACACAGGCAGGAAACTGATTATAAAGGAGCTCAGGCTTCTGTTTCCTTGGTAGGTCTCAACGTAGTGTGGACAGGTTTTTTTTTTTCCCCTTATTTTTGGACTTTCAGCATTTACAAGCATGAATGAAAGACTTCACCAATGAAGCAAGGTCAGACCGACATCACAAAGTTTAAACACCTCATTCGTTTCTCATAATAAATTCTGCTTTGAATGAGTTTTAAATTAAAGAAAAAGTAAGAAATAAAGGAGAGAAAAAGTGAAGTGGACATAGTTGGTATAAGATGTGTGAATGCAGTTTCTGCTGTTCACTGCTCTCTCAGTGGCCCCTCCCCCACCAGAGTTTGCATGTTCCCTACTTGCGTCTATAACTCACAGCACTGCAGTGGGGCTACAGGCCTCGTTGGCGCAGTAGGCAGCGCGTCAGTCTCATAATCTGAAGGTCGTGAGTTCGAGCCTCACACGGGGCAGAGTTTTTGTTCTTCTCTCTTCCACGGCACAGCAGACTTGCTCAGTCACATTGGTGTGATTGACTTTTAGGTTGTGTTTGTACAAGATAAGTAGCTGGCATGTCAGATTCCTCATAGAACCTTTTTCTGATATAACACTATATGGTATAGATATGTTTGAATGCATCAGAGTCTAATTTGGGTCTTAAATCAATTTCAGGTGTCATTAGAATTATTTTGTAATATTACTATGCAGGTGTTGAATTCAAGACTATGAAAACACTTTCTAAATTGGAATTGACCTTTCTGAGGAAAATTAATAAATAACGGGTTGGCCTCGAAAGCACTCAGAGTGTAGGACGCTGGCTGTCTTGTGACCTTTGGTCAGGAACTGAATCGATATCAGTCAAACGTCTTGCTGAAACTTCAGCTACTTTTAGTGAATTTGATTCCTGAGATGTGAATAAAGACCCATTTAACAAAGTGCAGTGATGTAATTGGTTCAGTTTATTGTTCGGGTGAACGCCCAGGTATGTATACATTACAGCAGTCTCAGTGTCCATTCCCTGGATGTCCTCTAGCAGAAGTGGTGTGTCACTGCTCCTGCAGAAGTCCACCACCACCTCCTTACATTTTCCAGTATTGAGCTGCAGGTGGTTCGACTGACACCAGTCCACAAAGTCCTGATTCAGTTCTCTGCACTCCCTGTCCTCTTTGTCTGAGATGAGTCCAATAACAGTAGAGTCTTTTAAGAACTTCTGTAGATGACAGCTGGGAGTGTTGCATAAGAAATCCCCAGTGTAGAGGATGAAGAGCAAGGGAGCCAGGACAGGCCTCTGAGGGGCCGCCATACTCCAAACAACTCTGTCCGTTTGTGGTTGGTGAGGTAATCCAGTATCCAGGCTGTGAGATCTCGGTTCACCCCCAGGTGTTCCTTCTTGTCCTTCAAGAGCCTGGGATGGTTCACTCCCAGCTTCAGGCTCAGGTTAAACAAAAGTGTGACCACTGATCCGCACAGGACCTAATCAGTTGTGAGCTGATGGTGTCTGGCCCCACCACCTTCCACACCTTAATTCTCCTGAGCTCAGCTGAGACTAGATAAAGGACCGCACAGAGGAGTGGAGGGTGATTACTGGTGAAGGTGGAGGAGGAGCAGTGTCCAGTGGACACAGAAGAGGTGAGAAGAGGGATGGGTAGATGGTGTAGGGAGCAGCATGGGGGTTGGGCAACGGCAGATGGGTTGGCCTTGAAGGACCTGGGGGATGAAATTTAGTTGAGCAGGAGGCAGCACCTACCTTCACCTCCGGCTAATGAGAGGACAGCCTCTTCCTCTGGCAGCAGCTGGGTGCTCCAGCCGAGCCTCCTCTTTCAGGCTGACAAATCAGTTAGCAAAATATTTAGAGAGAAATCTGCTAGAAAAAAAAGAAATGTCACCATAGTGCAGTCTTTCTGTTTTTTGTCCTCTATCTGTTTAGACATCACTTTTCTCCAAAATCTGAGTGCACAGCGACACAGACAGGAGGACAGAGGGTTGTAGATGATAAAGAGAATGATTCAGAAAGTCAGCTCATTGTTATTAATGATCAGGAAGCTGTTCTGTGACATTAAATCCTTTTCACTAGTCATATCTTGCTACATTTTCTTAGCTTGCTTGATCTTCTCTCCATTTGAGAGAAGAAACCAGGGCTACTCATCTGTGCTTAAGAGTCTTTTTGAGTAAGAGAAAGGGAAAAATAATGAAAGATTGTTTTCTAATGCCACCTAAACTGGCTTGGGAACTGAATGAACTGCAAGAGTTTATGTTTCATTTGCACTAGCAGTTTACATCACATCCCACTCATATTGAACAGATTTCCACCAGACCTGGTACAGGCTGACCTACTGTCATGTACAGTTCAGCTAATTCGAAGCCGATGTGATCCCTGGAGCATCATCGACGCACTTCAGTTAGTGCTACATCACACTTTTTATTCCACTAAGAGGTTGTAATTAGATCCACTGGCTTCAATAGCATTTTCACATCAGTTTTTGGTAATCAAAAATATGAACAAGGAGGTTTGTCTTTTTTTAAAAAACTCAAAACAAGTGTATACATATTATAATTAATATCCCCTCCCTTCTTATAGTTCTCCAAAGAGGCTCTTGCTAATATGTATTCAGCGTACATCGACAACTTTCTCAACGCCAAAGATGCTGTGAGGATGGCCAAGGAGGCCAAGCCGGCGTTTCACAAGTTCCTGGAGGTCAGTGTTACTCTAAATCAAAAGTGTTCTTGGTCTGATGCTGCCTGAACCTTTTATTATTGAAATGCATTTGTCTGCTACTATCTTTGGTCTGTTCTGGGTTTGTGTGTTAATGTGTGTCTTTGAAGGAGGCACAATAATCATGTGTGCTTGTCTAAAATATGGTAAAAAAAAAAAAGTTTTTGACATATGGACTGAAACCTCAACAGGAGAGTTTTAAAATATATTATTGTCCTCTATTATTGTCCTCATGAGAGCTGGACAATTTTTGCTGTACCGTCACAGTGCAAACTAAATTTTATCTCATGTATCAGAAAATACAGTTTTGGACTTGATCTTTTTTCTGCAACAGTAGCTGGGATAGGCTTCAGCAGATCCCTGTGGTACTATATAGGAATAAGTGGGTGTGGATCATGATGGATGGATGTAAATGTGGACAAAGCGTCTGTGAAGGCCTGCTCGTGGCATTTATATGAAGCTTTGAGGTGGATCTGGAAGAAAAAAAGTCAAGTTTTCTGTGCTTCAGAGACTGATCAGGACATTTGAAGTGCCTGTCAACTAAACCCAAATATTTGGAGTTGCTTAAGTTTGAAAACATCTCATTTAGTGAATTGCTTGGATTTGCTTGGGTCTATGACGTCACAGACCCAGATCAAATTAAATGATCTACCTGCACCATCTGTATTCTCACTCCCAAATCCACCTTGTCCTTTATTTACTGAAAATCAGAAGTAAGTAGCACAAAGCTATGTCACTTTTGCAATCGGGCACCCCTCAGAGGAAGGGGATCGGGGGTGGTGGAGTGAAGCGTAGCTGTATGACTCCACCTTCATCATAAAAAAGCTACTATGAACAGGGAAATGAAAGGCTTTTGTAGTATATTCCTGTATGAACTCATGAAATAAAGCTCAACATATCTCCTTTTAAAGCTTGAAGTGGACTGTTGACACCTTACTTATCCGTACAGTGAATAGCTATCTGTGTTTCTCTGCGTCACTGGAAATAAATAAATGAGGGAAACAGCAGGAGTTGACCTCCTTGCAACCGTCAGTCACTGGTTCTGACGGTGGAACCACTCCACCATCTTGTGGTAACACTGTGAAATTGCATCACTGACTTTTTCCTGATGCTCTTTTCTCACACATATTTCTGTCATCCTTCCTCCTTAAATTCAACAGCAAAACATGCGTGAGAATAAAGAAAAGCAGGCTCTGGGCGACCTGATGATTAAACCGGTGCAGAGGATTCCTCGATACGAGCTTCTGGTCAAGGTGACTTATTTCAACATGTGCCTGCCTCTATATGGAAAAGTGTTTGGAAACAGGATGATGAATTAAAGGACGGTTATATTATTTGTGTTGTGCATTTAAGGACTTGCTGAAACACACCCCAGAGGACCACCCAGACCACTCGTTCTTACTAGACGCCCAGAGGGACATCAAGCGACTGGCAGAAAAGATCAATAAGGGCCGCCGTTCTGCTGAGGAGGCAGAGAAAGAAGCCCGGGTCATTCAGGAGATTGAAGCACACATAGAGGGAGTTGAACATGTAAGACATTCAGTTATTTTACAATAAATTTGAATTGAGCAGATTCTGCTCTTTGAGTTGTTATAGCATTAAGCGATCTCCGCATATGTCTCGTCTCAGATTCTCAATCCCCAGAGGAAATTCTTGAGACAGGAAATAGTCATGGAGGCGGTAAGAGGAGCTCTCTGATTTAATGGAAAATAAGATGTGGTATAAATTATTTAAAAAAATGTCTTGTTAACTAATACTATACCAAAATGGTGTAGCTGTTGTTAGTGCAGATGTTCTGAGCTGCTCATGTCTCTTTGTAGAAGTCAGTGGGTGGGAAGAAAGACCGCTCACTCTTTCTCTTCAGTGATCTGATCATCTGCACCACTCTGAAGAGGAAGTCTGGCTCATTAAGACGCAGCTCCATGAGCCTGTATGTAACACATACACACACACACACACAATCACACTAACTGCAGCATATCTAAAGCGCACTGCCCCCTGGTGTTGAACAAGAGATAAACAGCTCAAGTTGGGTTTATAGTCTTTCTTTCTGTTTTCTTGTTTTGCTCTCAGATATTCTGCTGCCAGTGTGATTGACACTTCCAGTAAATACAAGTTTCTGTGGAAACTTCCTCTAGAGGACGTGGAGATGGTGAAAAGTAAGGCTTGGGTGCTTTTTCCTTTCTTCAGTTTTGACAAAGGTTACTGTTTTGACTGTTTCACCCTCTGTGCCGCAGGCTCCACTCAGGCAACAAACAAGGAGAGCATCCAGAAGATGATTAGTCGACTGGATGAGGATCTCAGCACACTGGGTCAGATCAGCAAGCTGTCAGAGACCCTCAGTTTCCCACATCAGGTACTATACACCATAAACAAGTTGATTTCAGTATTTTTTTTCTACTTTTTATCTTTCTTGGTTGATGCCTTTATGTAGTATTTTCAAGTTTAGGTCTTGGTGTGTTTGCAGCTGAATCTACCACAGTTTATTTTTGTATTTTATGAAAGTCTTTTCAATCTTTTTCTGCCTCTCTCAGTCTCTAGATGAGGTGATAAAGGATCTGATGGCGTCGGTGCACAAAGAGCTGTCGGAGAAACAGTCTTTGGCCTTCAGTATGACTTTCCTGCCCACAAAGCTGGAATTCACCACAGCCTCAGCCGAGAGCAGCTTTGTCTTTGAATTTAGCTCTCCGGATTCTCGTTCCAGCTTCGAGCAGGCCTTTGAGGATGCCAAGAAGAAGCTGGGTCAGTGAAGAAGCTTCATAATGAGTCAACCTGAGAATAAGACCGTGGAAGATCTGAGTTTAAAAGATGGTTTAACTTAACATTTGTGTCCAAATAGGATTATATATACGGGCCATATTAGATATAGTTCCACATTTCTGAAGTTATATTTGTTTGTCTTGTGTCTTTAGCCATGAATAAGGACCAGTGGGACCCAGAGTTCCTGAAGGCCATCCCTATTATGAAGACCCGCAGTGGGATGCAGGTGAGAGCAACAGGGAATATCCACAGTGTGTATGAAGCCTTCCTTTTTTTAGTGACTCAGCCCAGACCACTGGTGTGTGTTTCTATGTGGGGGATTTTGTCTTAGTTTTTATTAACATGATTCTTAAAGAAGTATACAAGTGTAGGAGAAAAAATACTGAAACAAAAGAGACCTTACTTCATGTTTCACTGTTTACCTGCAGTTCTCATGTGCGTCACCGAGCCACAGCTGTCCTGACAGTGGCTGTGAAGTGTGGGTGTGTAACAGCGACGGATATGTGGGACAGGTGAGAAAATTTTCTCATCCTCGTTCTTGAGAAGTAAAAAAATAATCTTCTGAATTTTGCACCAGATGTGATCTTTTGTTTTTTTTCTCCAGGTTTGCCTGTTGAATATCAAAGATGAGCCCACAGTGGAGGCCTGCATCGCTGTCTGCTCAGCAAGAATCATATGTATTGCTGCCGTTCCAGGTCTCAAAGGAAGGTCAGCATGTATTTTATACCCTCATCGCTACAGCTTCTCTGATAAAATGCCCATAGTTTGTAAATAAACATGCAGAGAGAGTAGTGATTCATTAACAGTGCAAATGGTCTTAACAGATAAGATTTACCATACTGAGCCACAGGTAAAGGCCATCAGAAATATGGTGCAAAATCTGTCTAACCAGTCTTCATAAAATTTGGTGGAGAGATGAAAGAAATGAAGCTGTGGCTTTTACTTACTTCTGCGCCCTGCTGTGTCTGACCAAATGTGTCAGTGTCCTTTATTACTTTTGTAATTGATGAAATGAAGATTATTTTCTCTTTAAATCTCCAAAACTCACTAAAAGTCAGTTCTGATGTGTAGGATTAGTTCCTTCACTGAGAATTGTGCAGATAATTTTGTAAATTTAGCTTCATTTTTATTTAAAGAACCAATTCAAACTTAACTTTTTGCATACAGTACTGAAGTTTCTGTGTACAGTAAATGAATTCAGTTCCCTCTTAAGTTCCTTGTGTGTGTTGTATGCCATTAACCGATGAGCGCTTGTCTTCTCAGGGATCGTGGATCAGAGCTGGCCCCTGCCTCCTCAGGCCCTGCGCACACCCAGCAGCAGCTCCACATATCGATCTCTCATTCAACTCTTGAGCTCACAGAGCAGCCAACTGGTTAGTGACTGCTACACAAGTACAGTAAAGCATTTAAAGCCTTTATAAATCGCACTCCATTATTTATCCTCTTATATGTGGTCAAAATTTCACTTCTGAATAAAAAAATTCATTTACGATAGCTGGCATGCTGATTGGTCATTTCCAGGTCCAGGGGCAGAGCTTGTGCCATTCGACAGCGATGACACGGATGATGAAGATTCACCCAGTCCCTCTTCTACACTTCAGAGTCAAGCCAGTCACTCCACCATATCATCCAGCTATGGCAGTGAGTAAAACCTTCAGTTTCAGCCTGTAACGCTATGAAAGTCTTTACCCTCTCACAAAAGTGTATTTAATTATTCCCAAAAGATGATGAGGGTCCAGGTTCCAAGGACATGGCTACTGAGACCACCAGCAGTGAGGAGGAGCAAGAGTTCCCAGTAACAAGCTCCTACGGTGCTCCGGGCATGTTAGGTGTCGGCGGAGGAAGCCGTGCCCATGCGGAGAGCCCCATGGATGGCCGTGCCATGCGGCGATCCTCCCGGGGATCATTCACGCGCGCCAGTCTGGAGGATCTGCTCAGTATCGATCCAGAGGCATATCAGAGCTCTGTGTGGCTGGGGACTGAGGACGGATGGTAAAAATGCACAAAAGCCTGAAATAATAGTTTTCTTTTTCTTCTTGATAGCTAATCTTTTGCTTGATCGTATCCCGTAATTAGTTTTGTCACCTCTGTTTCTATCAGCATCCATGTGTACCAGTCGTCAGATAACATCCGAAACCGAAAAAACAGCATGAAGATGCAGCATTCAGCCTCCATCCTCTGTATATTGTGAGTCTTTCTCTCCTTCACTAGTGTCCACGCTTTAAAAATCCAGACAAGACAATTGTGCTCATGCTCTTCCCTTTGACTTGCTCCAGGTTTTTGGACAACAAAGTTTTTGTCTCCTTGGCAAATGGAGAGGTGATTGTTTATCAGAGAGAAGCAGGTAAGAAGAACAGTGGATATGATTGTGATAAAGAAGGGCCAGAAATAACAAATTTAACAGACTTTTCATTATCCTAAGTTATTGCCATTTTACAGACTAACTGATCTGCAAGCTGTTTCAAAGCCACTCACCAAAAATAACATAGCAGATATTTCTTCACAAATTATTGCTAAATTTTTAGAGGATTTTCATGCTTTTGTTTTACTGTGCATCTTTAATATAAATTTAATTTTGCAGGTAGTTTCTGGGATCCCCAGTCTTCGCAGACTTTAGTCCTTGGTACACCCAGTAGTCCGGTCACCAAAATGGTTCCTGTTGGAGGAAAGCTCTGGTGTGGCTCACAAAACAGAGTCCTTGTCATCAACACCACGACGCTGGTACAGGAGGTGAGTGGACAGATTATTCAAAGGCTTTATAGATGCAGCAGAAATGCTGGCATTTCCTCCTCCTTCATCCTTCTCTTTTCCCCTCAGCACTTCTTCCAGGTGGGCACTGACAGCAGTCGCTGTGTGACGTGCATGGTGGCGTACGGTCAGGGTGTGTGGTTGGCACTGCAGGGCAGTGCACAAGTTAGACTGTACCACGCTCAGACCTGGGAGAGCCTGACGGAAGTGGACGTGGCGCCTGCAGTGCACAAAATGCTTGCAGGTAAGCACGCATAAGCAACAAGAGCTCATACACACAGGTTTTAGGCTTCTCTTACATAAAAGTATTGTCATGATTTTAACTGCGGATGTCAGCGATGTCTCATGCAGTTATTGCATTAACATTGTTTCCAGTCTACTTTTCACTCACTTTGACCCTCCGTTCCTTTCACTCTCCACTACTCAGGTGCAGATGCGATCATCAGACAGCACAAAGCTGCATGTCTCAGAATCACAGCCCTGCTGGCCTGTAAGGACCTGCTGTGGATCGGCACCAGTGCAGGTTGGAGCTTTAACAATTCTGCATAGCTCTGAGCTGTGGAGTTACGCCACTGACAGATGTGCAGCAGTTTCAGCAAACAGCAAAAACAGAAACACATGACAACAAAAGAGGGAAAACAACATTTAAGAAAGCACAAAACAGATGTCGCCGCAGTCAGACAGATTTTATATACACAAAAAACAGGGAAACGGTTCAACCGAAAACTTAGGAAAAAACAAAATAGTTTTGAAAATATTTTGTTTCATTTTTGTTTTTTTTTTGTTGTTTTTTGTGTGTGTGTGTGTGTGTGTGTGTGTGTTTTTTAATTTATTTATTTATTTCACTTATATTGGGTACCATGGCCAGCTGTGCCCATTTGGAACCATTTTCTCTCAGGAAATGTTTCTCTCATTCACAACCATTGAAGCACCACTTTTCAAAGTGACCATAATAGCTGCAGAATTGTTAGTAACAGCTTGAATCAGAAGATTTTTACTGCAAAGCAAACAAGTCATTCTCCACCCTTGCTACTCCACTGCACAGCATTTTTGGACATCTTTTGTTATACTAGTCTGGTCATCGCTCTGCCTACGTCACATGTTTTCTACCTCTGATTGGTTGTATGTCTATCCAATGAGTAAATTCTTCTACGCCTGTTGTCACCTCCTCCTGGGAGTCAAAGTCCAATCTGAAGTAACCGGACTAATTTTTGTACCAGACATAGAACTGGAGCTGTGATTGGTATATCTGAAAATATGTGTAGCATATATTCACAAGAATGCAAGATTATTATAACCAATATATCAGTATTATTATATTTTTCACAAAAGTCTGTGGCCAGTCAGAAACGAAGCTTGGTCTATGGATTCCAATCTTCAGGCGACCTCTGACAGTTGAAATGATTTCAATGCACCTAAAACTGCAACTATAATAAATTTATGTATTGCCTCATATCTTGAGAACACTGTGGACCACAAGTAAAATTTAACTTGATAAAAGTTGCTAGTGTAAGAGGTGCTTCCTGCAGTTGTCATTAAAATTTGCTATGCACCTTCTCTAGACCAGGAAAGTTCTTAAAAGAACTGGGATATGTGTCAAACTGTTTCAAAGTTATGGGCCAAGAAAGTTCTGGTGTTTAAAGAAAGTCTGTTGATCATTCTACCAAATCTGTTCATCCACTGCTGAAGTCACTCAAACATGAGTTAACACCAATAATCGTAACTTGCAGATATACTTATTAATTTATATATATATATATATATATATATATATATATATATATATATATA